>VYXH01002032.1:92514-106933 GCA_013397275.1 Burhinus bistriatus
CCCTAATCCAGGTCATTGATAAAGATATTAAACAGAACAGGCCCCAGTACTGAGCCCTGGGGAACACCACCTGTGACTGGCCACCAACTGGATTTAACTCCATTCACCACCACTCTTTGGGCCCAGCCATCCAGCCAGTTTTTTTACCCAGTGAACAGTACGCCCGTCCAACTCATGAGCAGCCAGTTTCCCCAGAGGAATGCTGTGGGAAACGGTGTCAAAGACTTTAATAAAGTGTAGGTAGACAACATCTACAGCCTTTCCCTTGTCCATTAAGTGGGTCACCTTGTCACAGAATGAGATCAGGTTAGTCAAGCAGGACCTGCCTTTCATAAACCCATGCTGAATTTAGCAGCACTAACTGAAACAAACTACTGTATTAAAGCTCTAGAGATGACAGAGATGCTTACACTTTCTTCTAATCCATTATTAGGGAAAAACATGCAGTAAAGATGAATGATCCTCTCGACCTTGGCATTTCTATCAAAATCCATTATTTCCCTCCAGGCCTTTTGGAAAAAACTCAGTATAGTTTGCTGGCACAGATCAGCACAGCTTAAAAAGCCACACACTAAGGATTTCAAAACTACCAAGACCGTAAAATTAAGAATTTAAATTCTCCTTTACACATTTTTTTCCTTGACCAGCATTTGTACAAACCAGCGTTGTCTCATAAGCTGCACAATACAGTCAAGTGGAACTAATGTTCCATTTTGTCATCCATGAATCTATATTTTCAATAAATTTGACATTACAAATACAGATTTATGGTTGGGAAAGAATAAAAATAAAAATATTAATAATTTTTGTGTTATTAAAAATAGTAATTTTTATTAAACATTTTTGTTTAATTGTTTAAAACAAAATGATCACGTGCAACTTCAAATTAAAAGGTTCCATTCTCTTACCACTTAAACTACAGTTGTTTGGCGATTTCTGTGTGAATAACTCTCTCTTGGCAAACAGAGAGCTTCATTTCATACGGGTTGTGTTACAGGAATAGCCATGAATACTGAATATAAGTATGCTGGAAAAATGTCATTTCTAGTTTTAAAAGCCAGTTTCACAAATTATTAATATAAATTTCTATAACTTGAAGTCAGCCCACAGATATTCTAAGTCCAGAAAGTACCTGAGGTTCTGACCCTTTTTGCACAACCATCAGAAGGATAACTGATACTGAATTCAATGGGATCAGAAGTGAGTCAAGAAAAAGGCCTACTTACGTGGCACCCCCAATATTAAGAACTACTAAGCTTTAAGATCCTTACTGTAAAGCAAAAGAGCTATTGAAGAACTGGCATTGATTCAGTGGGAAAAGGCCACTCTGTAAAATACTTGTAAATACATATAAGAAACGCAATGTGCCTCTGATATACTCTAAATCACTATACCTTGGAAAGATATCCTTTAAAAGAACTTCTTTACGTTACTTTTATAGACAGCTATTTTGTTTCTTATCACTCAAGTCTTGAATTTCAGGTTTGTTCCTTTTTGAAAAATTGAAATAATACAAAAAAGAGACTAGTAATTGACATGATCAAAATTTTTTTAATGAAAAATTATTTCACTAGCAACTGGAATTTTGTCAAAAGGGAGGGGGACTTTAGACTAGAATAGAATATTTCAGTTGGAAGGGAACAACAACGATTATCTAGTCCAACTGCCTGAGCAATTCAGGGCTCACCAAAAGCTAAAGCACGGTATTAAGGGCATTGTTCAAATGCCTCTTAAACACTGACAGGTTTGGGGCATCGACCACCTCTCTAGGAAGCCTGTTCCAGTCTTTGATCACCTGCTTAGTAAATAAATGCTTCCTAAAGTCCAGTCTAAACCTCTGCTGGTGCAACATTGAACCATTCCCACAGATCCTATCACTGGATACCAGGGAGCAGATCTCAGCACCTCCCTCTGCACTTCCTCTCCTCAGGAAGAGGTAGAGAGCAATGAGATCACCCCTCAGCCTACTTTGCTTGTGAGATTAGTTTTATATGACACTAAAGATTGATCAAGTTTCCCTTGAGGTCTAATCATGCCCTCATACATTGGTAGCTGCCAGGAGAAGAGCCCACTTCAGCTCATGGACATGTAGCAAATAGTTGCACGTTTAACATCATGTTCACAGTTTTTTTCTCATGGTGAGAAATACTAGTGGGAGAAGTTTCAAGATGATACCTTAGCTGTTTATTCAATTCAGTTCATCTTCTGATCTAACATCTTAATTCCATCAAGGTTCAAAGAAAATATCATCTGAACATAATTTTAAAGTATTTTCCCTTCAACATAGACTCTTGTACTTACCCCTTTGAAGTCAATTCTTAATGTAAATAGTTATTTAAAAATTCATATCCCATATGTTTTAACCAATCATTGGAAAAGTAACTCTTACTATTTTGATTTTGGACAAAAAAACTGATTTAACTTTACCAGATAGTGACTTTCCAGACTAACATAACGTTTTTATATCTATATACCTTAGTTCAGTTATAACACCAACTAGTTGTATTATTATTGAGTAGAAAATGTGTTACATCTACCAAGAAAATCTCATTTCAAAGTCGCAACCACACTTCTCAGAAGTAATATGGTTACATAAGGAACTAAGAAGTTTCTTATCTTCGAATGGGAAATACAAATTTAAAAGTAACTGAAGCAAAATACTTGTCAAATTTGGTGTTATTCCTAAAGTTCTTAAAACAAGAAAACTAGAATACCGGTACAATTTATTACTTTCCACAGGGAAATCACTCCTATCTTTGAAAATCAGTCTTTCACAAAGATTCTAAATGTCAGGATCTTTCAAAAAAATAACTATTTTGCATACACAAAAACCAATCTTCTCTGTATTAGCAGTTATAATGATTTTTTATTTTTAATTTTTTTCGATCTATTCTCCTTAGATTTGTTATGTATGTTACTTACAACTTATAAGAAATAGATCTAGAAAAACAACAGAAAAAAATAAAAAATAAGACCTGTATACATTTTCCAAGATACATAAGAATTAACATAGCATAAATTTTTAAAACAAAACAGTTTAAAATGTGTATCTAGAATATGTGTAAACTGCTGTTTTCTCCATTCAAGCCTGCAAATTTACTTACATGTTTTTCCAAACAGCCTGAACACTTCGGTTAATAAAATACCTGATCAAAGCCACATGCATGTACTATAACATTTTCTGGATGTAACAGTATGAAAATAAATCTAAGCGTCTTAAAGTTGATTATGGACACTGACCAAATGCAACAATAAATCTTAAGCAGTAGAACCATATTACCATTATCAACACTGAGTATTACTCTACTAGTAAAGAACTTTCAACCATATTCATGTGTTTCTAATCTAAAATTGAGATACATATTTATCATAAATGACATTTGTTATATGATTTTTTTGCTCTGAAGGACATATTTCTAGGAGAATGCACAATTTAAAGTTCTTCGAACATTTAAGATAATTACTTCTGCATACGTATTGAAGTTTTGTCCGTTATCTCTTTCCCAGCTACTTTCTGAAAGCTTTTCACACCATGCAGGTTTGAAATTTTTTGTACTTCTTGCATCAGTACCTTCTCTGACATCACACGAAAAAACTTTCTATTGAAAGTCAACCACAGGAGAAATATAATTGGGAACTGAGTCTTTTCCATCTCCATTTAGATAGATATCATTCTGCTAAATGCTTTCATAATTAAGATCTTGAAGTCTGGACTAAAATAAAGAGAAGAAAGAGAAAGCACATCTCTCATTATAGCAAGTTACTGATACAAAATAATATCATAATGTTTTCAAGACTTCCTAAATTGCCACAGAAGGAAGCTTTGAAAATTGAATTTCCCCTTCTTCTCACCTTTTGTTCTGAAAATACACTAACTTTATGTCTACCTGTTCTCTAAATCCTTGATGACTGTATCATCTTTTCTCTATCCCCAATGGGACTGCCCTTCTTCCCAGTTCTCCCTGTGTACTCCTTTCCCCTCCCATCTTCCTAACATAACCTCATAGTCAAAGGTAGCATGGCTTGTTAGGTTATAAAATATATATCATAGAAATACAGGTATATAAAGGAGTCATCTCGTACTGCAGGACATAGTCTCTTAGAAAAAGGGGATTATGAAACTTCACGCTGGCTGCTCCAGATGTGAAGCGTGTTTCTTTGAATTTCCCTCTTTACTATTAACAGAAATTGTTGCAAAGGTCAGGAAAAAAATGAACCAAAACCCAACACACACACAAACCACAAGAAAACAAACACAAAAAGATGTTCTGCTATACACATTTCTCCCCTGGGGAGAAGATACAAGAACACAGAATCTAAGACGGGTTTTAGTCACTTTGATGAGTGAACACCATAGAAGGTGCACAGATAATGAAGTGACAAATTTTAATACAGCAAATTTAAAGTAGAAGGGGTCAAAAAGTCTCTTCATCTTTTGACTGCTAACTGGGAAAAAGCTTCCCACAGTCCTCTTAATTTTACCTACACACGCATTTTTATGAATAATGTTCATTATTTTGTGAATTTTTTATGACTAACAATTATTTTATGAATAACAGGTGAGAAAGTTTCAATTAAGAAATTTTGCTCAATGAAATATGTAACTTGAAAATATGTGTAATAATGGCTGCTTATGAATAAATCTAAAATGCAGAATAGAATCATAGAACAGCCTGAGTTGGAAGCAACCTATGAAGATCATCGAGTCCAACTCCTGACTCCATACAGGACAAGGTAAACCATATATCTAAAAGCATTGTCCATACGCTTCTTGAACACAGACTTGATGCCTTGAGCACCTCTCTGGGGGACTTGTTCCAATGCTTGAACACCCTGTCAGTGAAGAACCTTTTCCTAATATCCAATCTGAGCTATCCCAGAGCTTTAAACCATTCCCTCACATCCTACCACTGGACAGCAGAGAGAACAGATCAGCACTGCCTTCTCTGCTCCCCATCATGTTGAAGTTGTAGAGAGCAATGTCTAAACACTGTGATCTATTTCTGTTTTTTTTCCACAAATTCTAGTTAATTTCACTCCAAACTGTGGAAGTTCAGAATCATTCTAATTTGCAGAGCACTAGACTGATTTCTACTGTTGTGTTTTAGACAAATACACATTGTCCAGTTACTGGTTGAAACCAACATCCTGAGAGAATAAGAAATTGAGAGTAGAAGGGTCATATTTTCCTGTATTAATCAACCATTGAATAAATACACGGTTGATAAGAACGTTATTAAAAAACTTCTAAATATCTCAGGGTTTTGTCTGTTTTGCAAAAGCTTACTAACAGCTAACTTAGCTCTGGGCTTTACCAAGATATCTTGGTTTTATAAACAATGATGCTGTGGGTTTTCATGTGACAACCAAGAATAATAATTCATTACTTTGTCCCCAAGATGATTCCAAGCACATAAACACAACTTTAAATCAAGAACTATGTCATGTATTTACCAGCAGTAATCTTGGGACTCGCTTCTTTCTTGAATTTAGAATACAAAACACTAATTAAAAAAGAAAGCTTTAAGAATTCAGAGAGAATAGTTTCCTACGTGAAAGATAGAGATCTCCGAGAAGATCAAAGAACAAATGAGAAGTAAATGGAAAAAAAAAAAATTATAAAATATGCATTCCATTTTACTAAACTTTTAGTGTAATAGTACTAGATCTAGCTTAGCAAATTTTGCATATGCCTTAACTAGGAAAGTTATGGTTCAGCCTCATTAAAGACTTTTTAATGCAATATGATTGTTCATTACTTGAAACAAAAAGATGTATTGCTTGAATGATCAACATCTTTGAAGTAAGAGTTTAGTAGAAACCATGAAATGGTCCTAGGCCACTGCAATGATGAATCATTCAAAATCTAGTAAGAAGTGAAAAATTTCGGAGAATTAAAAATAAAAGATAAGTGCATCAAAAATTGGGGGGGATGTTATTTATTTAATAAAAATTTGATTTCTTACACGATCTGTCAAGATCCAATAACCTTCATAATGAGAACAGGAGCCTTATCCCAAGTCCTCACCCCCAGGAGCAGAGTATTATTGTTACATCCTGAAATTTCTCCTCCCTAAGTCTGGATTTAGATTATTTTTTTTAAGTTTGAACAAAACTATGAAGTAAGACACTTTTAATCATATTAATTTAATCACATTAGACACCACACTAATTAAAATGACAAGACTATTTTAGCTTTCCTAATCTACAAGAACAAAAAAAAAAAAGAAAAAAGAAAGCGGTTACCAAGTTTTATTCACAGTCAGGTTAAGGTGATGTCCCCACCAAAAGTGTGGCCCACTTCTCTTACCAAATCCCCTTTCTAACTTCCTCTCTTCTGACCGTTGCACTCCCTTGGATGCTGATATTATAAATATTTTTAAGGCTATGTTACTGCACATCTGCATGAGCATCAGTACAAGGAAATTAATTTTAACAGAAGTTCAGTTTTAGCCAAGTCAGTACTTCATTGTTCCCTGGAATCAGTCCAGGTGTTTTGTACAAAAAACATTTTCCTATTATCCCTGTATTTAACTTTACATGTAACAAGAATATTTGCTTAAGGAATGGAGAGAACAAGATTTGAAGACAACACAATAAACCATGTGAGATTCCTCACACGTACACATTCACATTGTTTCTTCCATATACAGTAGTCCTTCCACAGCCTTTAATTATCTTTTTAAACTATGAAGTGAATTACTTTTCATAGAAGAGTCAAAACACCTTTTATCTTTTCCCTTTTATCATCTGTGGAGAATATAAAATGAGTAAGTATTTTCTTAATTAAGAAAAGTACTTCCTAAAAAATCTTTCTAATTGCAGATGGAAAGACAACTGTTTGGTAAGGACATATTCCAGAAACTGAAAAAACATTCACTTTTGTAATGCTGTTGGCAGATGGATAAGACGATGGAAAACTTTTGAGCAAATAATGACTTCCTTGAAGCACAAATTGCTGTATTAATTACTACATGAACTGTATACAAGAATTTTTCTCTCTTTTTTTTTTTTATATTAATTTGTTGATGGGTCCCCAAAGATAGCGGTTTTCCAGTCTCAACTGATAATACATTATCAAAGCTCAAACCATTTGGCTAGAGAATTGTTTTGATATATTCTTAGTGTAATGTGTTTACACTGCTTGAAAATAAATCAAAAAATGCATTTTTCCCCACTCGAATAGTTCCATGATCTGAAGTTATGTAGGCATATAGGAAAGCATACTTTGTTTGGACTGAATTTTCAATTACTTCTCTGAAAGAGAATCTATTATATACTTGGTGATACACAAGGCATTTGTCCTGCAAAGATGGACCAACCTATATCTAAAATGATGTGACATTCAGTCGTAATCAAACTGAAGATGTTTCAAGTGTTATTTCCTTAGAAGGTATGCCAAGATTATTTTTCTGAGTCACTCTCATTGCATGATGCTTCATGTTTGGTACTTAAAATGAAGAACAGAGAAGCTTCTTTATGAACTACAGTTAGACTGTTTATTGATGTCTTTACTGATCTGTACAAAATCATTACTCATTACAGAAAGGGCAAAATCCCTCCTTTTCACGTGTGGTGATTTTAACCCAGCCAGCAACCAAGTACCCAGACAGACGTTCTCTCACTCCCTCCAACCCAGGAGGACAAGGGGAATGAATAGGAAGAGCAAAAGTGAGAAAACTCATGGGTCAAGTTAAAGACAGTTTAATAGGTGAAGAAAAGGAAGGGGAAGGGGAGGAAGGAAAGCGTATTAAAGGAAATCACTCACCACCATAAACATACCAATGCCCAGCCATTCTCTGAACAATACCCACCCCGGAAGCAAAAAATCTCACCTTTTTCTTCCTCTACCCTAGTTTTTGTTGCTGAGCATGGTGTTATGTGACATGGGATATCCCTTTGCTCAGTTTAGGTCAGCTGTCCTGGCTGTGTCCCCCCTTATGTTCTTGCTCACTGCCAGCCTGCTTACTGGGGGACTGGGAGGCAGAGTGAGAAAAAGGGAAACCCTTGAAGCTTGTAATCACTGTTCAGCAACGGCCGAAGACTGGTATGTTATCATCAACACTATTTTAGCCAGAGTTCCAAAACATGGCACCTTATGAGCTGCTGTGAAGAAAGTTAACCCCAGCCAGCCAGACCCAGTACATCAGGAAACAGTTTTGTTAATGGAATTTTATGACCTTACTCTCACATTCCTGATACACGTAGAGGATATAAGACAAATAACTGAAAAATCTTGTTAAAAAAAAAATGTATTTCAGCTCAAGCACTGTTCATCATCATTCTTGTATGGTGGTGATGACATGAACATAAGCTATTTGTTTTGTGTTTCCTGCTTTGCTCCAGCCAGGTTCTTCAGTTTTCAAGCAGTGGTCCTGATGTATCACCTGAGTTTGCAATCCTCACCCTTTCTTTAGTGAGTTCTACCACAGGTGTCTAAAACCTTCCTTCTACCACCTTTCAGCAATACCAAATACATCAGTAGCATACCATGGGTAAGTCCCATAAACACCAGAGTCCTCCTGTATTTGAAGTCTGCTGAACCTGCACAGGAATTCCTACAGAGCTCGGGAAAGGCCTTTCTCCAGATGCTGTCAAAATAAATGGACTTAACACTGTGCTTCCACTGAAACTGAGCTTAAGTGAAATGATTAGTTATATGCATTGTGTTGCTTCACAATGACCTGATTGAGTTGCCTTCTGTCTTGTTTCAGAAAGAAAAGGAAATAAGGAATGTCCTTTAAAATGAAGAATGCATCATTGTGTCAATAAACTAAACAAAGAACTGCTCTTTTAGATACGATGTGGGTAGTTAACCTAGTCATGATTCCCTGAAAATCCACCTGAATATGTGAATGTCTAACCTAGGTTCCTTGAAAATTAGTCAATTTTCTGTGGAGTAACCATTTCCACTAAGGGAACGACTGTCTTAAACATGGAAAGAGCTGATACCACTAGTGGTTATTAACTCATGAAAATGTTTCTTTTTATGAAAGTCTTCGTGAAAAATCTCCATAGAGAAAATAATTTCCTACACCTTTTCTTCCAGGTTCTTATAAAAGGAATGTGTATCAAACAATACAGCAGACTTCCCTCCTTTCGTTTTAAAGTAATGGACACGAGGGTAAAGTCCCTTGTCTTCTGCTCTAAAGACTGACAGCTCAGGATATTCTACTTGAACTATTTTCTATTAAAAGATTAAATAAATGAGAAAATATCAAGGGTATTTGTCATTACGATTTGCAGTGTTTAGCAAAGTGAATTTTATTATTGTGTAAACATTAGGCACATCAGCTTCCAGAGATATTGCATACTCAGAATCATGTGTGGTGAACATATGACTTAAGCCTAATGTATGTACATTATGACACCAACAAGGGAGACCAACACGTATCCTGGAAATAAAACCCCTAGTCTGAGATAACGGAACAATTGCATTATTTCCTAAGAACATCTGCTATATTTCGTTTCACAGCATTCTTCTTTCCTGAGCCAGCACTAGTACAAGCATAAGACATCAAAGACTGAAAACTGCAAGAGTAAATAGTGAAACACTGTACTAGCAGATGTGTTGTAAAATGAGGTAAAACTGTGACAAGTGTCAGTGGTGAAAGATTCCTTAAAACCATAAATTGTATTAAACTACAGTAACAGTGTATGAAGGTTATATTTAAAAGATGCATGCAGACAATGCAGTGAGTATGGGCTTTCAGCAGCACAAGTAAATGAAAGCTCATTTAATAACAACGAAAAAGTCAAACTATGGAAGGAGGTTATGATTGCAGCTCTTCCAGGCTGGTTACACTTTTATATCACTGTCAAATTTGCTGCCTGCAGTGTTATTGTCAGGAATACATTTCCTCTGATTTTAATGCATCACAAGTTTTATGCTTTCAGGAAAGTTCACAATAAGACATTACATCTGATAGAGAATAAATACTATCTATTTTTTATTACATTCCCCACCACTTTTCATTAGTTTACTCTAGTTAAGGTTACTCTTGCCCACTATAATAAAGTCTGCTTAGATACGTCCTTGTACTAATTAGGTTGAATATTTCTCTAACCTCAGATATACTTTATTGCCTCAGCTCTGAGGTGCTGCTCCACATAGTAACATTCTCCATAATGTGAACAAAGTTATCAGAATCTAAAACCTCCAAAGCAATTTTCAGACATTTTCAGATACTGTCCCACTAGTCATTTCCTGCCTACATTCATAAATATTGCTTTATGTGCCCATTGGATGGGAGGTAATATTGAAAGTAAGTAATCAGTAACACAGACTGGCCACACACTAACATTTTTACAGAGAGCTAATCCTAAATAAAATGAACTGGCGAATCATAAGACCTATGTGGTAACCAAGATTTTATGCTGGACATAAGAGTCTAGATCAACAAAAAATAATAATTCTGATTCAGATCTTTGACTTCTTTTAGGCTCCAGTGTTTACTAACAGATTTCTATTGATCTCTCACTGAGGATCAGACAATGAAAAACATCCCAAGCAGTGACTACCAAGCAGTTTGATGAAGTACATGTTGGCCCAGGGCATAATTTATCTGGATGACAGCAGAACTGATCTTGATGCCAATTTGTAAAATGCACCAGAAGCTTTGGCATCTGTTCAGACCTGTAGTTATGCAAACAGCACAGGGAGTCCGCAGAGTGCTTTGAGAAGTCAAGGAAAGAAGCTTGCAAACTGAGTGGTCTGCTTGTCTCCCTGCCCTTTTCTCAGTAGGAGTTTCGGAGCCAGGACATAGGTTATATGGCTCTGCCAACCCTTTATCTAGCCCAAGGAGTAGAAGATGTGAGTCGGTGCAATTTGGACTTGCTAGACTCTTGCTGCAGCTGGAATAACAGCCTAAGAACTGACAGAGGATAGATCTGCTAGATACAGTGGAACAGCCTGAGCCAACATCTGAGCTAGGGAGCTAGCACCAAAAGCTACCAAAACCCATATCCATATGATGGTGTCTTGCTAAAATAACCGTTAGAAAGTCATATAGGATGTCTTAAGCCCCATATCTTTAAAAAAATCCTCTGAGGTGTACGAAGACCACTTTCACTCTAGGGACTGAAACCCCTGAACTCTCTGGGAGGGGTTGTATAAACAACACATTGGTATCCCAATTATTCAGTAGCTTGAGCATAAATTAATACATTAAATATTCACCAGAACAGGAACATGAAACTCTTAGTCCCCTTCCCCAGGTGAATATCCTAATTACTAGGTGCATTCTTGTTCTTGATAATTCTTGGACTCAATCTGTGCAGAAAGAAGTAGTTTCCTCATGAAGAACAGAGAAATACCCACCCTTGCCTCAGAATATCATTTAACTTGTCATAAGAGTTCTTTCCTATAAATAGGACGTATGGGATTAAAGTTCAGGAAAGTAAGCCTGCATGTCTCAAAAGTAGGGGAAGTAATAAGGGAGCAGTGCAGTGATTTTTGGGGGGTTTGGGTTTTTTAATCAACTAATTGTTTTGCTGCAAAACCAAAGTAGTAGTTGTATTCCGGGAATATAGGTTACAGGAGTTCTTGGAGTTTGGCAATCCATTTTGTATTGAGGATTAGGAAATGTATAATCCTTAATAAGATTTTTGTTCTTTATTATTTTGTCAGGTTTACTTAGATTTTAGCTACATTTTGAATGTAGCCACATAATTCCCTTATTTGTAATATCTAATATTTTTATTTACCTATCTATCATTTATCCTTTTCATTTCTTACCCATTTTCCTGTTATAAGACTTTACAGTTTAGATATAAGATTTCCTGTTATATTCTGTATGTTCTGAATAGAATAGCATCAAAATACTCTTGACTTAGAAGGAAAGACTCTTAGATAAAATAACTTCTATCAGGACCAGAATTCTTTTGCCGTGCCATCTTTCAAACAGTGCAAATAAACTGTATTTTCCCCTGCATTTAGTTTTTACCTCTTGGTAAAACTTACTCTTCACAGTACTCTATTCTCTATGGAGTAACCCAAGGCAGACAGAATCGGCATTTCTAATACAAAAAAAAGGAAGAACAACTTTAAAATTTATCAAAATGCAATAAACAAACCCTCCTTCCTTTAGAACTTTGGGCCTACCTTGCAGAAAAGTACGTAACCATGCAATTTTTGTTTCATTTACCTATTTCCATTCAGGACAACACTATCATCTGTGAATGTCTTGAGACTGTCAAATACATATAAATTAGATCTGAATCATTTTTTTTTTCCTTAGTGAATACACTATATGTGTCATTAACTGCTGTGTATTATGAACCATACTAGCAATTTGTAACTATTCCTTCCTATGAGGTGAGAAACACCAGGGTACTTTATATCACTGATGTCAATGACTAGCTCGGCTTCCTCTATCTGTAATTCCGTCAGCTGTGTCATCTCAAGTTTTGAATAAAGACTCAGCTATAATTAACTGGCTTCCTAGGGTGAAATCAGAGTTTTAGTCAATATTACTTAAGTTTAAACAATAGCTCTTGAATTCTGTATAACACCTGCCGCTGTTTCCTCTTTGAAATGTTTAACAAAGGTGCTCAGTCTCTTTCATCAGCCATTACTATGAAAAGCCAACGTAGGTGGTAGCCTGTATTATCACATTCCAGTTAATTGCCTTTCTGTATGCAATTTTCCTCCTAGCCGTTTAGCATGCAATTATTATTAAACCATTGCATTCTGATAGCGCCCAGATGCTCAAGTTGAAATCACAGGCCCTTTTGTTAAGAGACTGTACAAAGTATTCTTAAATTAATTTCTGTCCTCAAGAGTTAGGAGTCTAAACACACAAATCAGACAAACAAACTCATATAAATGGAAAAATGTTCTCACATGGAAGAGAAAGATCATTACAAATTTTGTGCTTGTTAATCGCAATGCTCAGCAGTAACTCCTTTCAGTATTGACTCCTAAATCCTGACGTTATTAATGAGAGGATTTTAATGACAGTTAATGAGAATTTTGCAACTAACTTCAAAGAGGTTGGGATTTCATTTTATTAATGCAGATCTTGTAGAAATCTGATGTGTGTGGTGATTATATTTTAAATGCTGATTGTAATTGTCTTAAAGCATTGTTTCATGGACTTTATAGAAAAACTCCCAGTAGGTGGCTATAATCCAAATTCTTCATTTCTTCTTTGCTTCTTCCCATCTTTTCTTCTGTGGTATGGTTTCAGATGAAACATAACACTAACTAAATCACTTTAAGAATTACTCTTAAAAGCAGAGCAGGTTATTATGTCATCATGCTCCATAGAATCATTCAATAGTTAAGGTTGGAAAAGACCTTTAAGATCATCAAGTCCAACTGTTAATCTAACATTGCCAAGTCCACCACTAAACCATGTCCCTCAGCATCACATCTACACATCTTTTAAATACCTCAAGGGATGATGACTCAACCACTTCCCTGGGCAGCCTGTTCCAATGCTTGACATCCCTTTTGGTGGAGAAATTTTCCCTAATATCCAATCTAAACCTCCCCGGCACAACTTGAGGCCGTTTACTCTTGTCTTATCACTTGTTACTTGGGAGAAGAGACCGACCCCCACCTCACTATAACCTCCTTTCAAGTAGTTGTAGAGAGCAGTAAGGTCTCCCCTCAGCCTGCTTTTCTCTAGGCTAAACACCCCTGGTCCCCTCAGCTGCTCCTCATAAGGCTTGTGCTCTAGACCCTTCACCAGCTTCATTTCCCTCCTCTGAACACACTCCAGCACCTCCATGTCTTCCTTGTAGTGAGGGGCCCAAAACTGAATACAATATTCGAGGTGCGACCTCACCAGTGCTGAGAACAGGGGGACAATCACTTCCCTAGTCTTGCTGGCCACACTATTCCTGGTACAGGCCAGGATGCCAATGGCCTTCTTGGCCACCTGGGCACACTGTTGGCTCATATTCAGCTGGCTGTTGACCAACACACGCTGGTCCTTTTCTGCCAGGCAGCTTTCCAGCCACTCTTCCCCAAGCCTGTGCCATTGCATGGGGTTGTGACCCAATTGCAGGACTGTTGTGGGATGGAAGTATCAGACACAGTTATGATTTAGTAGCAGTTCAGTTTTATTTGTGATTTGAGGCAGATTAAGAGATTGAGTTTTAGCATCACTTAATGATTAAGTGATTTAAAGTTTTACGAAGTGATTTAACTAAATAAATGAACAGCAATTTGATTACAGATTCAAAGATGACAAGATTCACACTAACTTACTTTAAGGTATCCCAAACCAATACTTATACATATGAGAGCAAAGCACAGATTTCAGATTAATGTATATATATGTAAACAAAGCATATGAGTGTTTACACACACACACACTCTGACACAAACACGCACACACCACAGTTTATAACCGCTGAGATCGATGATTTCTTAATATCGCACGACTTTATTGAGTCAGCGGGTACCGCT
>VYXH01002032.1:106968-197480 GCA_013397275.1 Burhinus bistriatus
GCCCAGGAATGGGGAATCGCACCAAGTACCAAGTAGCCAAGGCAGGAGGGGGTTGCACCACCACAAGGACCCGGCACTGGGCCTTGCTGAATCTCATACCATTGGCCTTGGCCCATCGATTCAGCCTGTCCAGATCCCTCTGTAGTGCCATCCTGCCCTCAAACATAATCAACACACCCGCCCAACTTAGTGTCATCTGCAAACTTACTGAGGGTGCAATCGATCCCCTCATCCACATCATTGATAAAGATATTAAACAGAACAGGCCCCAGTACTGAGCCCTGGGGAACACCACCTGTGACTGGCCGCCAACTGGATTTAACTCCATTCACCACCACTCTTTGGGCCCAGCCATCCAGCCAGTTTTTTACCTAGTGAACAGAACGTCTGTGCAAGCCATTTTACCATCCTGTTGGAATCTTTCACTTAGTCCCCTTACAAACAGCAAGCTGTGACAAAAATTTATGGAAGCTGAATTATATAGCAGTATATCTAGATTCAGAAATCCCGTTCCTTATTTATTTTAAAATATTTACAAATATTTTGCAGTTTCACATAAAATGCACTATTAAAAATGTCTCGTTCATTACTGCATCTATAAGCTGTAAAAGCTATTAGTTATCTCTCATTTTAAGTTTGAAAACAGAGTACTGGATGACAACCTGTTGTGTAACAGTAGGTAGGTATAATTTCTAAAACTAATATAAACAGGATTAGAAATGTTAGAAAACTATTACTACAGAAAATCATATTAAGAATTTCTTATTATATACCAAAAAAATATGACAACCTCCCCACCCAAAAATCATACAATCACAGAGTTGGAAGGGACCTTAAAGATCATGTAGTTCCAGCCCCCCTGCCATGGGCAGGGACACCTTCAACTAGACCAGGTTGCTCAAAGCCCCATCCAAACTGGCCTTGAACACTTCCAGGGATGGGGCATTCACAGCTTCCCTGGGCAACCTGTTCCAGGGCCTCACCACCCTCACAGTAAAGAATTGCTTCCTAATATCGAGTCTAAATCCACGCTCTCTGAGTTTAAAATCATTACCCCTCATCCTATCACTACCCTCCCTGGTAAAGAGTCCCTCCCCAACTTTCCTGTAGGCCCTCTTTAGGTATCGGAAGGACTCTATAAGGTCTCCCCGGAATGCAACATGTAGGAGAAAAAAAAAAAATAATTGAACCCCGAACCCAGAAACATGCAGGTTATGAATAACATCAACTCTAAAACTGTGTAAAGTAGGCAACCCTCACAGAATGAGGACGAAAAACAAGTCCGCAATCAGTACAGTTACATTGCTATTCTAGATTTCAATACTCTGTGTGAAGTCTGTGGATTTGCAAATCAAAAAACAAAAAACCATTGATTTAGTTTGTCATGCTCCATATCACAGGTCGTTAGATCTCAATCATGTGTCCCTGTGTTCAACTGCAGTAATTGGTGTTTAATTAAGGGAAAATTTTGAGAAAGCAATCCAATTTGGTTTTGGCACAGCATTTGCTGCAAGAAGAATGAGAGAGACAGTAGCGCCCTCCTTCTCCCCCAACCAGCAGGATTTCAGCTGGAACAACTGCATACTGTCCTACGTTATGACTCCTTCTAGCCATACTGAGGACTTTAAAGATGGTAAATTTAGCAATCCTATAGTAATTTATTCCAGCATTTAATTATCCTCATTGTTAAAAAGCTGTCCCAAATTGCTAATGCAAATTTCTGTGGCTCAGCTACCAGACATTAATTACGTCTTTCTCCACTGGATTTAAGTGCTTTTTATTAACCACTATATACTCATATGTTGTAATCAAGTGACATCTCAATTTTATTTTAGATAAAGTAAACAGATTGAGCTCAGTTCCTCACAGCAAGACACTTTCTAATCTTAGGAACACGTCAATGGCTCTTTTCTTCATCTGCTCCAATTTTTCAACAGTCTTTTAAAAATATGGACTTCATGAGCCCTATCTCAATGTCATATACAAAGATCTAAGACTTTTCTTTCTTCTCGGTATTTTTTTTTATAGATTCAAAGTTTTCATTAGTACTTTTTTCCACCACACTGAACTGTGGTGAAGAATTTGGAACGAGCTATATTCTTTCCTGAGAAAAAAATATTCAGAGTGGGCATAAGCGGAAAAAAACTCTGCAAACTCAGCAAGGTAATACCTAATTACAGATGCCTCAGGAGTCAGGCAATCAGTAGAATGAGCCAATGAGCTGTCATTAAACATCATTCAGCATCAATTCTGGATTTAAAAGCACGTCTTTTTGGGGTACACTTTTCACCAACAAAAACTGTGCTGTGAAAGGAATACTACAAGTAATTTCCAATGTTAGAACATAGACCATGTTATCATCACATAATTTTACGCATCTAATTTAGTTTAGGAGCACACCTTTCTTTCCTGGCTACACAGGTGGGTTTCAAGTTATGGGTTTTAAGCTGGACTATCAGAATATCAACTGTTATGTGTAAGGCTTTTACATGTGCCAAAGAGCCACGTGCACATTCTGAAAGAATGCAAAAATGTAACTGATTTGGGAAAATAAGTTCAAATGATGACTACACATGTGGGACCTCTAAGGTTGAGGGTAGCAAGCACACAGGCTGAGGTCCAAATTCCCAATGAGACACATCCACAGATAATGATATTCATTAATGTTGAGTCTTATTTGACAGAAAATAAAATACAGGGACACAGAAGTACAGGCACACATATTACTCTAGGTTATAGGGTTCCTTTAAAATAGTTGCTGGTCAAACAGTGCTCCTACTATGAACAAAGAATCATAGCTTTAGTCTTTTTTAACCATATCTTTGTTATTTCAGCAACTATCAATTTCATCAAATAGGGGTTATAACCCCTGCAATTTCTCTGACAAAGACCCCCCAGAATCTGGAATATTATCCAATTATGTTTTAAATAAACTTACAGCATGGATGTCTAAAGATAGAAGTCTTTCATTATCAAAAGAAGAGCATTACAAAAATTTGAAAGAAAGAATATAAGAAAGTGTGCATGAGAGAGAGGGAACTTCATTTCTCACTTTACTCAAAGTGAGGAGAACTCTACCTGTCCTTAAGTTTTGTGGTGAGTTGTTTCAGGGTCCCTGGTGTTGAGTTTGGATTTGCTTGCTTTCCTTCCTTTCTTCTTTTCTTCTACTTCTCTCCATTTTGCCAGAGTGTCCAATTGATTCAGAAGCATTTGAAATTAACTGATCAAACCCATTTGTCCTTCTTCATTGCCAGCAGCTCCCACCCGACTCAGCCTTAGGCATGTTTGGGCAAACCTTACTGCAGTTTCAGATTGGACCTTCTCCTTCAGTCAGCATGGCAGCGTGTCAGTGGACACAAGCTGGGAACACCACATTACACACTTGAAATATGTATTCACATGTGTGTATTTTATTATTAGAACCATATTGGACTATGTCATCTTTTTGAGCAAATGAAAAGGTTTCACTGATTTTGGTGACAGCACCAAATCACTTATTCTGTAGGGAAACAAACAAACAAACGAAAACCCAAGACAACTGTAAAATAACAATATCAAGTAACAAGTTTGGAAAGTTTAATGATCAAGCTCTACCACAAACTTGCAAAAGCTGCCCTGGGGTATGAATATATAGCACTTATGAGTTTTAAAAACTCCTAGAGGGAGTGGCAATGACTGCACAGTAATAGCCATTTGTACATTAAGTAACAAATTTGGGTTAATTAAAAGAGTCTGTTTGGATCCATTAAACTAAAAATCCCAATAATTAATTTCTCAGGTAATACCATTCAATAGTGCTTGAAAAAATAAACTGAGAACCATGTTATTAAAGACATGAAAGACAATAAAAGATCATCCATTCTAAAGCAGATTATACTTAAAATGTACCTGATTTCTGATTAATTTCCAGATAGATGTAAACCTTCTCAAACCTGATTTAATTTTCAGATATTACTAAACTAGAAAACAGAATGAAGTGACAGGAAAGCTTTCAGTCCACTGCATATTTATGTTGAATGCAGTCTAATTGATTTCTAGGACTGCAAATAGTATAAAATGAGAGCAAAAAGATTCTGCCTGACAGACAGAAATTTCTGTAAAATTGTTGAGGTTGGGAGCTCAGCACACAGATATGATCATTTATTTATTTAACAAACTGTCACAAAGTTAAGAATCCTGTTGGAATTTCAAGATTTGTATTTTATATTATCCCCTTATATTTTCCATTTTTTTTTGTTAATTATTGTGGTTATTTTTCACATTACATAGTCTATTCATCATAGAAGCAGGATACATATAAAGGCAGACCTAAAAAGTTTTACAGGTATCAGTATTACAGGGATGCATAACTGTGGGCTATTCTACAGCCTTGTATCATGAAAAGACACCAAATTTCAAACTGTTGTTTCTCTAGGTGAGTAAATTCATGTGTGTGCACATATATACACATACACAAAGAGATCTTCTCTTAATATTCTAGTCTGGGACTTTTACCAAAAGTTTATATGCCATACCTAGTGTCCCTGGTCTCTTTGGGGAAAAATAATGAACAGGGATTAATTGAACAACATTAACCATGTATGCTTGCTTTTTTCATGGAATCATTTATGTGTGATGAATTTCATTGCAGAGGCCCAGTGAACCAGACTCATCAAATTACCAAGGGAAATCACAGTTTTGCTGAAGAATTACTCCAGATGTCTGAGCTCAAACCAACTCCTATACACCTGCAACTGTTGTTCCTTTACGCTGTTTCTATTTTTAACCTCTAAAATGAAGCTTTTCACTTCATCCAAGTCTACTCCATCCTGAAGTGAAATGTTAAACAAAAAGTTATCCAGGCACATTCTAGCAATTTGCTGGCATTTATAAGTGCTAGAAATTGTACATTCTGCATGTTATCTGAAGTTCGAATTTTAGGTATTATTTTACACAGACAGAAGGTAGGAGTTTAATATTTTTGTTAAAGTACCTTTTTCTATTACGATATTACTATTTCCAGCTCTTCCTTTTAAATATTCTTTTCTGATGGTTACATAAATTAGAAAAAATTGAGTTGCAGAATTTATGTTGTGTTGCGTTTTCATTTGACATTTAGGAAAATTAAAAGGGATCTTTTAAATCTTTGAATATTCTTAAGAAAGTGTCAAACAAGAAGTCATTCAAGTGTGTATTTTCACGACAAGATAAATAAAAAGTGAAGAGGGATAAAGATCAAAAGCAATCTGCAGACAATCTGTTGTAATTAACAAGACTTGAAAACTGCAAAGATGTTTTAGGAATTAGGATTTTTTTTTACTTTTTATTGTTTTGAAATTTTTTTCATTAAACAAATCATTTCTTATTAATTAAACATTTCTCATTCATTAAGCAAATCATACACATTCTGTATAAGAATGTGTTCTTAGTTTTGGTGGGGACTTCTTAAGGTCTCAGAACTGCTTAATGTAAGTTGATTTTTAAGATTTTTCCTCTATCAGTCTGCTGAACGTAGGCATTCTCTTCTGAAGTTAACATTTCATTAGTCAAACAACAGCCTCTTTCTCTACAGAAAAAAGTCGCTTAAATATATATTGTGCAAACTAGGGAAATTTTCAAAGATTTTCATTTTTTGTCATCCCTTGTAAAGCATAAACTGCCACAAACTTATTTTTCTTTATTTGCAGAGTCTTGATAAACACAGATGAAATAAAAGATACCTATTGAAAATAGGGAGAAAGATAAGTCAATATGTTAATTTACACATTGTAATATATAGCTTTTTCTTCCTTTTTCTACTTTTGAAAACATTGTTACCATGTAAGCAAAATATATATTTGCAGGATTATAAGAATTTATTAATATCAGTGAAAATACTTCTGTACTTCACTTAAATATAAGTGCTTAGATGTTTTTCTGAAGTACTTCTGATTTCTTATCCAGGATATAGTAAATAAAAGCTTTTGTATAGCATCCTCTTTACCAATTTTTTTTTGGTTTTACTTTTTTTTTTTGGTATGTTGTTACTATACTTTATGAATCACAAAGTCATGGGTCTGGAAAGAAACGCAAGAGATCAACGAGTCAATCAGCTCTCCAAAAGGGAGAATCTATTCATAGCAACCCTTGAAAAGCATGGAAAAAAATCTTTATTTAACCTATTATACAGATCAGAGATGAAAAAGATTGAACAGATTTGCTGGAATGGCTTACATTTTTTTTCATCATATTTATTTTGACCATTCCTTGCTGCTTTTAGCATCGTATACAAAGCACTGAGAGAACTAATTCTTCCTCTCCTCTTCTCAGTAGCTTTTTATACATTTGTTTACACATTCATTTCCCCTGCTTATATGACTTCCTGCAGTTTTAGAAGCTTGTCAGAATTCTGCTCTGCTTACGCAGATCTGCCTGTGCCCAAAATGAAAATGACAGGAACTGAGCTATTACAAATGCATAGTTAGAGCTGGCTAGAGTCACTTCAGCACCCTTGTAAACTCAGCACAGCCAAATATTACAAAGCATTTAGCAGCCTTAATATATCTGTCCATGAGTTTTTTGTCTGCAGCAACCTTTCCCTGACTTTTCCCTGAAGTAGGCTGCCAAAGACTTTTTCTTTTTGAGAAGCAGATATATTGTACCATTTGCCTGTACTTCATCAAATCAGATTATGACTTAAAGCTGCCCAGTGAAACTTGTATAAGCAAAAATATCCTGACAAAGCAAAAGATTTCAAAAAAACAAAACCTGCAAAGACAGCTTGAAGACACCCAAGGTAAGCTAATTCTGACAGACTGCTGATATCATCAGTACTTGCTCTTAGGTATTGTTCTTTGTTCAAGGCAGATGTTTTCACCCATCTCTGTTTCGTCAAGCTCTGAGGAGGGCAAACTGAACATGAGTCAAGGATTTGTAACTAAAGAATCACATCTGATTAGGTTTTCTGTTTTTGCAATTTGAAGAAATTCGTATTTATGTGGCTGTGTTTGTGCTAGATGTTCTTTTGCAAAAATAAACTTGAGATATTTCACTGAATTAAGCTAAAAAAATGCAAAGTAATGACCCCGTCCAGGGTATATAACAATGTTTGTTGGAGTTATGAAGTATCTTGCAAATACATACCAAGCTGTCTTCTCAAGTGGAAATCAAAGCAATATTTAATCTCAAATTAAACTCAGACTTGTTAGAAGATAAAATATTACTTTGAATACAAAGTTGCACATAAAATGTTTTATTTGCCACACTTTATATGATTTTTAAAGCCAACTTTCAAGTATTCTAAAAATACTGTATGGCAAATGTTTTCACTTGATTAATTTTTGTCACCACACTTATATTAATACAACTCTGCAGCATAAGACATCTGCATAATATTCCGGCAGGAGCTAAGAATGTGAGATAGAAGGTTTGCAAGCAGAGAACTATTAATAGTTCTTGCAAATTAAATTATTACATAATGAAGCACAACTTACATAAGATCACAGCTTAGAAATACTTTGTAGTTGTAAATAAGTTTTAGTTCTGTATAAACTTAAAGGCACTAGTTCCGGAGTCTCTGAATTTACACATAACTGTTTAGCACAAAACCAACAGAGGTATGTGTCTGTGTACACCTAGCCTAAGTCTTGTTTGTAATATGAACATTAATAACATAAAAAAGAAACAATATAGCTACTCTACAAAGTTATCTTCAAAAGGCATTTTCTATGGTTTAGATACATAGTGGTGTGGAAGTTATACTACATTCAGAAGGGATCACTTACCAGCACTCAACACGGCGTGTGATTTGTCACTGATAATGTCAGAATGTTAATTTCTGCACAGTGGAAAGTTGTCTGGATTGTCTGGACTGAAAACTTGAGTAACACAGCTTCAGTTACCTGGGATAACGTAACAATATTACGAAGCTGCAAAAGGTAAAAACATTCTATGATATGTTTTTCCATATCATTAATACTTCTCACAGATGGCATTCTCCTACTACTCACATGGAGCAGAGCGCACACAAGTACAGAGCACGCATGGGAAAGGGTTGAACATTGACACCATGGCGGACGGTAGAGGATCCTTTAATCTAGCAAGCAAGGCTGAGATGAGACCAAAAGATGTTAGAGAGAATGTCGTAAGGACTCCTAATAAAGAGCCAGTTGTCAAAACAAGCTCTCTTAAAGGTAGATTCCTTGTGAAAAGTCCTAAAAGTGGGAACAGATATCTTTCTAAAATTGAACCTTGCAGTGGAAATTTTGTTATATCAGAAATCAGAAAAGATGATTGTAGAGATATCTTGTGACCCCTAAAAGAGCAGAAACAGTACAAGTATGTCTAGTTACAAAAGCCTCTTTTCCGAGAGGAAATAGATGTACAAAAAAGAATAAAACAGGAGAAATAAATATGTGTAGGTAAGGATACGTGCATCTTCACACAGAGACACGTATGTATGCATATCCACACACAAAGACAGACATATAACAGAGAATCTGTGGATATGCTTTCTTCCTGAATTATTTTTATTGTAAGAAAGGGAAAAAGGTAACCTCAGAAATCATCATCAAAAAGTAAGAAAGAAGACAGTGAGCCTACAGAAAATATTGAATATTATTGTAAAGTTCATGAATTAAAAGGGAAAATGTTTGTTAATTTGGGTTTGAATTTCTTTACTTCCAAAGCACATTGACATTCTTGTGGGAGCTTTGAAACTGAATGCCTCACAGTCCAGTACAAATTCTGAATTTAAGAGTATCTTATAGAGACATTTCAGATGGGATTTGACAATGGGTTACCTTGCTTCTGACACATTCTTTATAATACTCAGTTTCTGGTTTTTGATGAGTACTAATTTAACAGAGATCTTTTTGTTCCTGAAATGTGTACAAAATAATATGTATGAGACATTATTCTGGAACAGCTAAATATTCTCCCATATATTTTTCTCCTTTTAGTCTTTTTAACCCAGACTTAGCTCAGCTACACCAGTCCCATTAAATGTACATTTCTGCTTTTGGTATGAAAACTATTGACTTACTGACTCATTATCACTAGTAGAGTCTTGTTAATATCAACACAGAAACATGAATAAATTATCAACAAATGAAATTCTTCTTTGCATGACAGATGAAACTGTCTTCACTCTACTTAAACACATTTGGGTTTCCATCCAAGGCGACTGAGCAGTGGGTGCTGAGTCAGGCCCAATGATCCCAAGTGCTGCAGGGAGAGGACCAAGGGTTGATTTGCACATGATGTGGATAACTGAAGAAGACCAGTCTCTCAAGCACTTGTGATTGAATTGCCAACTGTCACAAGGTCCTGAAATTAAGGTAATACTGATAGCCACTAACGTAATGAAGAACCAGAGCCCAGAAATGGAAAAGACTGAGAAAACAAAAGTTATTGCTAGTCACACAAGAGCAACAACAAAACCAGATAGATCTCCTCTGAAATTATGGTGACATTAAGAATAACTATGTGTTTCGGTAACCATATGAAAAGAGGTAGCACACTACAAGGAAGTTCACTTTCACCTTGATCTCCATACAATTTTCCTATAATAAGTGAACACAACAAACTGTAGTAAGTTGTCCTCCAAGCAGCTTTGCTCCAGGCGCACACTCAGCAAGGAAATGCAAGGTCTTTCAACTAACTTCATTTAAAAAACTGACTGCAGTTCAGTTAAGTTTCGGTTAGTGGCACTTTAATTCAAGCAGGTTCTTTGAAGAATTTCTTTCTCTTTTTGATACATTTCAGGTATTTCACTAAAAAGCTCTCTGGGAGCTCATGTCATGTTAACTGCAAATTAAAAGAAGTGAATTGGCACTACCAAAGCAGACCGCTTTTATTAAATCAATTTTTAAACACCAGGGAAACTTTAAAACAAAGGAAACAGACTAAAAGCTAAGTCAAATCTCAATCATTAAAAAGCCTGTCATTAAAATTGCCACAATACACTTAATTTCCAGCATTCCTCAATTCATTTACTATATGCAGTCCTTTTCTTTTGTGCTCTGTTGCACGTATGGGATCATACATAATTTGAAATTGTATCTGTTATTCTAAATGTATTAACAATATCTTTCAAATTTTGTATTTTAGGATTTGCTATACTGTTCACCACCGTTGTATTACAGTAATGGATACTTCTCTAATCAAGTGAGGCAGTGAAACCTTACAAAGTGACTCATCTTACCTAAGTCACTCATCTTACCCATCATGTATTCTGTGTCTAAGCTAACTATCCTGAACATATCCAGGACTGAAACACAGCCAACTAAGATGTCTAATCTGCATGACAGTCCTATGATGGGTCACTCTCATAACTTAGTCCTCTAAATTCTGCACATCTGATAATGACCTGTTTTATCCTGCTCAGCTTATCAGCTGACAAATCAGCTAATCAGTAAAAGCCAGATAAAAACCCAACACCATTAAAAAGACAATGAGACCTGTTGACTGGGGGGAAAAAAAAAAAAAAGGATAAAAGTCAGGAATCCTTACACATTTCTCTGGGCCTCAAAGTTAGTGAAGCATTAATTGTGGATGAGAGATTTCCGCTACTTCTAAGTCATGTCATTGTAATCAGCTGGACTGAGCTGCATAAGTGGGAAAAAAAGGAAAACAAGAATTTCTCACCCTACTTCCAGCTTCCCCAGCCTATGGACAAGAGCAACAACATGACATGAGAATGTTACTGAGGATATCACATTTCTGTGAGCACTCACCTCAGCCTTCTGGCTCTGTCACTGCATTCACTGTTGCAAAGCTTTTGAGATGTTAAGAAAATTCTTGTGTGTCCTCAAAAAATATGTGGAGTTTATTAAATTCCCAAAACCCTATTTCCTATGTGCGCCTATGATAAGATAAAGTGTTCCTTTCACAGAAAGTTACATTTCTTGAAGTGTGAGAGTGACTTACAGGAGAGCTTCTTAAGCTTCAGGCACCAACAGGTACATATAAAAGATGTGACAGAAATTTTCAACATCTCTCTACAGTTTACTAGCATATTCTTCCTGGTAATTGCATTTTGCTATCCTGTTCTCCTCCAATGGCCGTTTATTCCAGGAGTAAAACTGCTCAGGAGCTGTACCTGCCCTCATCATCTTTTTCTAACTCCATGCCTATCGTTTTGCTCCAGTCCCTCAACCTGTCCAAGTTTCCTAGAGACCACACAAAGGAGCGCTACAAACAGGCATATTGGCATCCCACTAGTGAAAATAAGCTTTAATCAAAGCATTTTGGGCAGCAGGAATATGACAATAGAATGGAGATAGCACACACTTGTACAAAATTCTGCAAGAAATGTATTTGAGGAAAAAAGAAAAATTCTGCCATACCTCTCTCAATGTGGCAGTCACGTCAGAAACTCCTAGGATCTCAAATTTCCTTAGCGTAATGCAGCTTTCACCATCTGATGTGTGGAGGGCATCCATTACTGCTACTAAGTCCAGTATCATGCTTGTTTAAATGTGAAGCCTGACTGAAAAGCATCTATGACACCTGAGACTGTTGAGACATAAATCTTGAAGACTTTTCATACAAAGTATTCAGATTCAATAAAAGGATTGCATCTCTCACACTTCTGATATAGATGTGATTCCCATTAAGATAAATGTGGTTTTTAAATTTGGGGAGAGTTATAAACTCTCATGGATATGAGAAGAACATTCATGCTGTATGAGTTTTGTTTCCTTACCAGCAATTTTTAATTTTGTGACAAATTTTCTTAAAATTTCATAGAATATTTAACACTTTGACTGAAAATTTTCCTATTAAGAAATAAAGGGAACTTCTCTCTTAAAATTTTAAGTAGTAGAAATCTTGTCACTCGCTTTCCTTTCATTTAGTTAGGAGTAAATTTAGAGTAAATCAAATTATGATAATAAAGTTACACTCTATAAGTCAGTAAGCCAATTATTTACAAAAGTTTTCCATATTTCTTTCCAGGACATATTTTTTTTTCCCCTGATACAAAGCACTGTAGCTTTCATTTAGGGAAGAACTCATATTCCACAAAAATATTATGTTCCAAGTATCAGATTTTTCCTTTGCTCCTCTTTTTATTGTAAAGACATTTCAGTATTGCCTTTCTTGTCTTTGTTTTCAAACTAACAAATGTAACCAGCTTATAAATGAATCCCTTTGTTTATTGTGGATTAGCTAATTTTTTAGCATATTAACATCCTTTGTTCATGCCAACAGCTACTGGCTGGTAACGAAGAAATTACTGAAAATAAAGCAAAGCTATCAAGTTCATCTTCTGCTAAAAGATGGGAAAGTACCATCTTTTCTCATCATACAAGCTGACAAAAAACCTACAAATACAATGACATTTATCTTAGATGGGTACATTGAAAATGTCGTTCCACTTACAAAATGAATTTTGAAGCAATTGAAGGTATTATTTTCAGTGCCTCACAATCTTCTGGTCTAATTGATCCAACCAATGACAATCACTGCCCGTCTGCTTCCTTCAACCTCCCTTTGAAGGGTATTAGCACACTTCAGCTGCACTATGCCACAGTTACTAAGGCAACCAGTGTGTGAAGCAGGCAGAAACTGTGTTTATTCACCTTATTCCATTCTGCTGCCAGAGAAACCCTACAAAATTATGTATATCAAAAGCTACACTTTTGCATGCAAGCAACATAATAAAGGACATTTGGGGGGAGGGGTGTCTTCCTTCCTTCCTTCCTTCCTTCCTTCCTTCCTTCCTTCCTTCCTCTTTCAAAAAAAAATACTTTCCTGTTTGTGGAATACGGAAATACCAGTTTCAAACAGCCATGGTGGAGTATGACACAACGTAAATAGGAAGTATTCCAGGCAAGTTATGAGCATGTCCAAGTCTACAGCAGACACAGAAGTTGCTCCCACAAAATACCTGCTATGCACAGCCCGATGGATCAACACAGATTTGTGTCCTATATGTAAAGTTTCTCACATGCTCACTGGGTGATGCCAACCTGGACTCCCATGTAACTGTCGGGCTACTCCATACTGTGTGACCTGGGAGTGCTTATCCAAATGCCAGGTTTGGATGTACTGTGTCCTACACAATTTTAAGTTGGGGAAAAAACAAACCCCATCCCCTTCCTCATCCTCATTTTTCCTCAAGAAAGCAAGCCACATGCTTTTCATCAAAATATTTCACTGATTATCTTATGCTAAATACATTTCAAGAGATATATTCTTCTGAAGAGACCAAAAATATAAGGTTTTTGCAAGGCTTGAGAGGTTACGAGATTGAATCAGAAGAGATTTGTCCAACACAAAGCTAATTCTGTGTCTTTCAGAAATATTTGCAAAATGTTCTGCCCTGATCTCTAATTCATTTTGACATTACAAATATAAAATCTCTCCCTCTCTTACTGCTTTCACCAAGTGCAAAACCAATTAGACCTCTGTGGAGGAATCCAGCCTCTGAGATTAGTGCAGGTGAATTACATGTTCTGATGAATTACCTGAAATATTAATGTAGCAGAAATAATCACTTTACGCATTGAAGGCTGAGACTCTAATTGCGTCTTGTACATTTATATGTGGCAAACACTATTTAAAAGGACAAAGAGCACAGATTAGAGAAGGCAGCGGCCCTGATGGAGAAAATAGCAAACCTCTCGCAGTTTGAATGGAGCAGGAGAGGATTTACATGTCTACTTCCAAACTATTCACCCAAGCCTCCTTTTATGGTCAGCAGAGAAACTGACATTTATAGAAAACAATTTATCTGCACAGTTTTAGCCCTGTAGGAGGAGTGGAGTTATGTCTTACTCTTCCCTGTTTTTCTCCACTGTAATGGAAATATAGACATCTGGCTCAAGTGCAGGCATCTACTTTTCATCAGACAAATCATCCCCTTAAAACTTTAATCTACTGTCTCTTCTCAGTATATTCTTGTCCTCAGAAAATTATTAGTCTGGCCAATGTGAAATTCCTGTTTGAGTTATAGGGAACTTGTATAGTTGAGTAATATACTTAAGAGAAACCTTGCAGTGAAGGACAAAAATACAAGCACTTCTGTCAGTGTATCAATGAAGCAGAGAAAGACTGGAGACTGTGGCTATCAGATTGCTGTATTTACTGTACTGAACCTTAGGAAGCAGGCAGCCAGTTGCAATTGTGAGTTGCATCACAGAGTTGAAGAGCCCCATGATTACATTAACTCACTAATTGTACACAGACAATTGTGCCCCAACTCGCTGTTTCCTTTGCAAAGCCAATCTGATCCAGACTGGAAAACAAGGAAACTTCAAAATAAATTATTCAGGCCATCCAGAACAGAAATTATTTTAAAGCAAAAGAAAGAGGAAAATCACACTTTTCTAGAGGGAACTAAGGAAACTCGTGGATGTATGTGTGCTATTAATTAGTATGTGTTGTAACATTTCCTAGGCTTGGAGATGCAACTTGGCAGAGGAACTACATTCCAACAACTAGTAAAACTCTTCCACAATCTGCACCTTGCTGACTGGTAAAAGATTCACTGAAAAGAGGTTTTCCTTCTCCGCCATATAAAAGGTTTACGTGCTCCGTGCTTTCAGTGCCCCCTTCTCATGTGAATTCTGCTCAGATCAACCAGATACCTCTGGAAATGGCTTGCATGGTTTACACCTTAGCACTTGAGGCTGTTTGGAAGTGAGCTAGGACGAGATTAGGTGATTCTTTAAATACTTTGAGTTACAAAGTTTAAGGCACAAACACACTTTTCTTAAATCATGTTGTAGACTGATCCACAGTCTTGATTAACACAGACACAGGAAAACAAGAATATGGTGAGTTAACACTTAAGGCACTGATAGGTTATTGTTTTAGGAAATTGAACTCTGTTGGATCATCAGATTTCTGCCACAAACTAATCAAAACAAGAGATAAATGAGATTCCCATGGGACCAACGACATTTGATTCAGCTGGTCTAGCTGAGGAGGAGCTGTCCCAGCACTACTGTAGCTCAGTACAGAGCAAATTAGTCCCAAGAGTTACGTTACCAGTGTCAAGCTCAGCAGGGCAGAAAGGTATCAGAAAGATCTTCTCTCTCCTTGAGTCAAGTTGAAGTCTGACACAGCAAAGTTTCTAGTCCACGATAATTTCTACATACCTGAGTTTTCACTTACAGAGGCTGAATTGTCCAAAAGCAATGAACATTTTGTAGCTTTCCTCTATGAAGAAGTAGGAAGAAAGCATTTAAAGCCCCAAAATTTATGGTGGTATTACACTACACTGGTACCTCACAACTGCAAATGATAGAAGTGAAAATGTTTGTATTGCGACTGCACATCATTTCTATCCATAGGTCTCATGTGTTGCTAGTAGTAGATATGTACGTAGATTAAGATGACTCTGCTGCCTCCTGCATTGGTGGTTCCATTTGAGATGGATCATTCAGATGACACTGAGCAAGTATAGTCCTGATTCTGTCTGCGTAAGCTGGAGGAAAAGATGAATGTGCTCTACAATGTGAGAGTGCATCAATGGTAATCATAGAAAAATAAAAGAAACTAATGTGAAAACAATGCAAGCAGTAATACCTTAGGAGAATATTATTCTTCCAAATAGTTTAAAAGGGTAGACAAGAGTAATTTGCCATGGGATACATATGTTGGAGTGTAATCTGTATCTTTGTACAAGTATTATAATTATTATTATAGATTGCACATAAGCTTGGCGGACATTGCATAATTACCTCCTTAAAAAGTAAACAAATATCTGCCTAAGCTGCATCTGCAGCCCTTTCAGTTTCTATAAATACTCTAATGACAGCAGAAGTTCATTTAAGCAAATATAGCTGGCTATCTGCTGTTACTGTTGTTCCAAAGCTTCTGTTGTGGAAACCTAGTTCAAAAAGTTACACCCACATACATACACCGAAAACACAGCCATTATATACAATAAGAATAGATTTGATTTCTGAATATTCTGAGGGAATATCTTGAGTAAACAAAACAGACTAAGAATTATTTCATAAACTAGACTGAGCCTGTGTTTTAAGCTTTACATGAGACTGACTAGTTGCTATGCCCAAACACAGAACTTCAAGAAATGCCTTGATTCAGATAGTCACTCTTCTTCCACAGCACCTCTCTTTTTCCTAGGGTGATATACGTCCCCAGTAGCAAATTCTTTTCCCTTTGACAGTCTAGTTCCACCTTACAGTGTATTGTTTGTGTGGATCCAAGTCTTTCTATTCCTTAGCATCCCTCTCTTTTCATGTTTTCACTAAAACTTTATATGTCTGAGAGTTGCAACTTAAGAGGTTATTGTAGTGGTTCCCATTACAGGGTATTTATCAGTCAGAAACCAGGCACTGGAAGAACCGGATTTACATCAGATGCTTTGGTCTGAGTAGTTAGTGTGTAACACTGATGCATCATGCTGGGAGCACTAGTGCAGTTGAATGAGATGAGCAACACAAAATAAATGTAAGAATTTAGCAATCTTGTGATATTTTCAAAGGATCACAGAATGGTAAGGGTTGGAAGGTACCTTCAGAGATCACCTAGTCCAACACCCCTGCCAAAGCAGGTTCACTGAGAGCAGGTTGGACAGGAATGCATCCAGGCAAGTTCTGAATATCTTCAGAGAAGGAGACTCCACCAGCTCTCTGGGCAGCCTGGTCCAGTGCTCTGTCACCCTCCAAGTAAAGAAGTTTTTCCTCATGTTGAGGTGGAATTTCCTGTGTTCCAGTTTGTGCCCGTTGCCTCTTGTCCTGTCACTGGACACCACTGAAAAGAGTCTGGCCTCATCCTCTTGACACCCGCCCTTTAGATATTTATAAGCATTGATGAGATCCTCTTCTCAGTCTTTTCTCCAGGCTAAACGCAACCCAGGTGTCTCAGCCTTTCCTCATAGGAGAGATGCTCCATTCCCCTGATCATCTTCGTTGCCCTCCACTGGACTCTCTCCAGTAGTTCCTTGTCTTTCTTAAACTGGGGAGCCCAGAGCGGGACACAGTACTCCAGTTACGGCCTCACCAGGGCGGAGTACAGGGGGAGGATAACCTCCTGTGACCTGCTGGCGACACTCTTTTTAATGCACCCCAGGAGACCATTGGCCTTGTTGGCCACAAGGGCACATTGCTGGCTCATGGTCGTCCTGTTGTCCACCAGGACTCCCAGTTCCCTCTCTGCAGAGCTGCTTTCCAGAAGGTCAATCCCTAACTTGTACCAGTGCATGGGGTTATTCCTCCCCAGGTGCAGGACCCTACACTTGCCCTTGTTGAACTTCATTAGATTCCTCTCCACCCAACTCTCTTGCCTGTTCAGGTCTCGCTGTATGGCAGCACAGCCTTCCGGTGTGTCAGCCACCCCTCCCAGTTTAGTGTCATCAGCAAACTTGCTGAGGGTAAACTTCATCCCCTCATCCAGGTGGCTGATGAATATGTTGAAGAACACTGGACCCAGTAGTGACCCCTGGGGAACACCGCTAGTTACAGGCCTCCAATTACACTCTGTGCCGCTGATCACAACCCTCTGAGCTCTGCCATTCAACCAGTTCTCAATCCACCTCACTGTCCACGCATCTAACCCGCACTTCCGAAGCTTACCTATGAGGATGTTATGGGAGACAGCGTCAAAAGCCTTGCTGAAGTGAAGGTAGACAACGTCCACTGCTCTCCCCTCATCTACGCAGCCAGTCATGCCATCACAGAAGGCTGTCAGATTGGTCAAGCATGATTTCCCTTGGTGAATCCATGCTAATCACTCCCAATAACCTTCTCTTCCTCTGTGTGCTTAGAGATGACATCCAGCATGAGCTGTTCCATCACCTTTCCAGGGGTGGAGGTGAAGCTGACTGGCCTGTAATTTCCCAGGTCCTCCTTCTTGCCCACTGTGAAAACTGGCATGACATTAGCTTTCCTCCAGCCCTGTTCTCCATGACGATTTAAAGATGATGGAGAGTGGCTTTGCAATAACATGTTCCAGCTCCCTCAGCACTTGTGAGTGCATCCCATCAGGGCCCATGGATTTGTGGGTGTCAGGTTTGCCTGAATGATCTCTAACCCGATCCTCCTTGATCAAGGGAGACCCTTCCTTTCTCCAGGCTCTCTCTCTTACCTCCAGGGTCTGGGACTCCTGAGAGCTGGCCTTAGCAGTAAAGACTGAAGCAAAGAAGGCATACAGTAACTCTGCCTTCTCTGAATCCTCCGTCACCAGGGCACCTACTTCATTCAGCAGCAGGTCCGCATATTCCCTAGTCTTTCAGTTACTACCGATGTACTTGAAAGAACAAGTTATTTCATATCACCTCAACTTGATAGCCAATGGCATTAGTTGCAGAACTACATGGTGGTTTTGATCCTGCGACTTCTGTGCATGTGGCTTGTTAGCACTGTTTCTGCATCTTTTCAAATTGAAGTACTACCTACTTTTATTGTGGAAAAAACACCCCACATATCATCTTGTGCACCTCTGCAGTTTGTGTATAATGAAATAAAAAGGTACTATAAAATAAATAAAAAGATAGTAAATCTTGAAATTTATAGATTATTATCCCTTGCATTTCATTTCTTTTCCTGCATGCATGAAAATGTGTATGCATATTTGCTTTTTGATTCATAGCTGTTCAGTGAGTCCGACGACTCATTGCTCCTATGCAGTAAATTCAATGTTCTTTATGTGTTTGACTTACCACATATACACGCATCAGCTGCCTCACGTATATAGAGTAGTTCATAGATGCATGAATCTGTTTGTGTCTAAAACTGATTTACACATAGTGAGTGGCTGTTTGGCCAAGATTTCCAGGTGTCCAGCAGTTCAAATATAGCTCATTCAAGACTTCTGAAAACCCTAGGCAAATGGCTGAAGTTTTCCTAGACAGAATTTCTGACAGAAACAGAAGATGTTGCCAAGATGTACTAACTCCTGGAAAGACAAATGATGTTCACAGATTCAGATACAGAAATGATATAAAAATCAGGAGTCACATTTCAATATAAAGTTCCTTTTACAGGGACTCACAGTAGAGACTGTAGAAAAAGAATTCAGAAAATGGTCCACAACCTATACAAATTAAGAGATGCTTCTGTGACAAAGACAGATAACAAATATTGCAACCCTCTTCCATAATGCTTGGATCACTAATTGTAAGTAAATTTTGAACTGAAAGAAAGAATTAATGGCAATCTAGGAGCTAGAAATAAATTTTTTAAAAAGTTTTCTTTGTTATATATCCAAAAATAACACAATAATGAAATACAATGATTCTTTAGCTCTTCCAAGCTATAGACAATTTTTAACATGTATTGTGCTTTAATAAGTATCACAGTATCTCACCTAACTTTAGCTTTCTTATGGAGGATCTCATTTGCCCTGTCTTAGGCCAAAGGTTCTATTATTCTCCATTAATTACCAGGACAATTATCACAGATTTACAAGATTAACTCTTACGTATATCTTAGTCTAACTTTTTTAGAAAGTAGACCTTCAAACCAGTCCTTCATACACAAGATTATCAGCTTGCATTAGGTGCATTACAGGTAATAAACCGCCAATGTAGTTTGCAGAAATTACTTAGTCCAGAGCTACTATGTAGATTTCCAGAGGAAAAATTGTTGTAAAATGCACAAAAAAGAGACCAAATACAAAATAAAAAGAGACTTAGTGAAAAAAATCTTCATCAGTCAAAACCAGAACTAGAGAAATAACACGGTTCTGGGGTTTGACAGTTTCCTGCAGGGGGGGAGTGGAAAACCAACAAAACAACAAAAACCTAAAATAATTGTTTGGGTCTTTTATAAGTACATTTTAAAAATAGAAGATCATTAAAGTGACATTTTGGTAAACTTTCTAGGCCATCACAAAAAGACTGATTCGACCTAAAAAGAAAAATTTTGTTCATTTTTAATTTGAGGAAAAACCTTGTTTTAAATTACATTTCAGAACAAAACATTTGATTGAAGTGTTAGGGCATTTTGATTTAAAAAGTTTTGAAAATACAAATTGGCATGGGGGGAGGGATTTAGTATCATTTCAGCCAAAAGAATATTACAATCCTAACATGAATTCACAAAATGTTTTGTTTCACAGAAACCTTCCCGCTGACACCATCTGTACTTTTGAATCAAGAGTAAACAGTTTTGACGAAGAAAAAAAATCCTTGACCCCCATGAAACCATCTGTAATCTGCTGAAAACAAAAATATGACAATATAAGACTTATTTTCAGTTTTCTACTAAGACATCATTCTCATTGAATTCATAGGAACTGCAAGTCACAGACATAATAGACATATTGACCTCATCATCATCATCTTACTTGGAATTGAAAACACCATGAGGATTCAGACCCAGAGTGTATCCTAGAAGGTGTTTCAAGGCTGACAGTCAAGATTCTATCCTAATCCAAAAAGAAAAATTAGCTTCAAGATTTTTAATGAAACCAGAATAATAAATTCTGATGCAATATTATAAATCAAAGAGAAGGCTCAGTCTGGGAGCTTGGCTTTGGCCTGGCTTTTAAGAATATCCAAAATGACCCTACATGCTGGAGAATATTTTCAAAATTTTCTATCAAAAGCCAGGTGTTCTTCATATACAAAATGGTCAGGGAAACTACCATGCAAGAATAAAATACTGATAAATGAATAGCCAAATTTGTTAAGATTTTTTTAATAATAATATGTCCCCAGTAGAAGAAAGGATAGATAGATGATGGCAAAGAGAAAATAACTCTGAAGACAGAAACTCTGAATATCCTAATCTTAACTGGCAATTGCTGCTTTGGTTCAGTTTCTTATGGTAATGACTATAAAGATTTACCTTTACCTCAAAGGTTAGAGAAAATAATTCTTTATAACAGATGTCTCTGAATATTTTGGTGTCATTAATGCATGGCTAGGCAGTACATTTGTGAGAGTCTTCTGCCTTGTCACAGTTAGGATCTATAATGCAAAGAAATATATTATCTCCAGTTGTACTACACTATGCTCTATTACTACAAATTTTCAACTGTAGATCAGAAAAACATGAACAAGAGGAACAGTTTTGATATATATAGCAACTGCTTCTATGATATTTTATTTTCTGTTCTAGACAAATTGGAACATGATAATCTTCCTAAGCAATGCGTATTATTAAGTTACAATATACTTCAGACTGTGTTAGCAACTCTTTCATACTAATATAATTTGAAGTCCCAGAAGCACTGCATCTGACTCCATGGTTTCCTTCAGAGCAGGAATTGAAAGCAAATTTCCAGACATAATTAAATGCAGATGAACTTGAAGCTACCTAAAAGTCAATTGCTACACTTACTTTATTAACCCTATCTATAAAACCAAAAAGGAGTTACTGCATTAAACATTGAGTAACCTGATGATTGAATATAACTACCTGAATCTCTCTGTAGTTTACAGAATCTGCAAATGTATATATAGAATATATCTAACTTCCAGAGGAAAAAACTTATAATTTGTAAATAAGAAGGAGCTATAACTTCTTATCTCATTACAGCCTAACTTCTATTGTGGGTCTGCTTGCAGGTACTCGTATAAGGTATAAACCTAACAAAATGTTTTTACATGAGGGCGATCAATTCTTACCTTCAGCTTACCACAATTTAGTAGCTCTTCAGCTTTACAGATACATATGATAATAAAATTCATTACCACTTTTGAATACATGCTGTCATAAACGAAGTTCATGTATATACATCAATGAGCAGAAGCGAATGCTCAGTAAAAGGCATCTCATAATCTTCAGTAATACTTATTCATCTCTAAAAATCACCTATTTCCTATTAAGTGCATGCATATTCCTGTAACAGAGCTTGAGTAAACATATGTAAATCCCTTCATAGTAATTGAAACAGTCTGAGGACCAGGTCCTCATTGTCAAGAAGCCTGGTTCTCTAGTAAGAGTTACTAAGTGAACATGTAAAGCATCTTCATACCTGTCTCATTGTCTTTTACATCAGTAATGAGGATCTCCTCTCCACTGCTCAAAGGAGAGGTGATACCTTTTCAGCAATTCCTTTTATGTAGGAACCACACCTTTCAAAAAAACTGAAGAAAGAGGAAATTCAGTACACGTGTGCCATTAGAGATCATCAGGAGTACACTGTCCACTAGCTCTCCTCTGAACAAGGACTTACATTGTTTAATTCAGAGGGGTTTTTCTAGTATCTATGCTGAGGTTCAAAATTTGTGCATGCGACCTTTCAAAATAACACTCGAAAATTAAACTAACGTGGGAGGAAAGAAAGCAAATTCTCCTGGAATTTTTCCCTAGTCCATGTGATCTACAATTACAAAAAAATAAGAAACAACTTTAAGAACAAAGTCAATACAATAACTTTTTCCTAATCAGTTCTTCATGTGTATGCACAGTCAGTCAGAAAATATCCACTTTCCAGAACAAATGCAAATGAAAAGTCAAATCAAATAGAACGGCTTTGTACAAGCTATTTCAGCTCTTTCGCTTGCAAGTTAAGAGATGAGATTGTTATGCTGTTTCTATGATAAATGCATGGGATATGCAGCGAAACCAGGTGTAGAACCATCAAAATAATTAAAGAAATATGTCCGTAGACAGGCAACTCCTGCTAACATTCTGCATGATTTTCATCTAGGTGTCATATGGTTAACTATTTTGCTTAATATTGCCACATGTTCACAAGCCACTTTAATTAAAATCAGCCAATACATATGCTTTCATATGTGTTTTTAGAATACTTCTTGGAATTTTCAAGCTCTCACATGAAAGTGAAGGAAAAGAAGAAGAAAAAAAGGTGCTGGTAAACCTTGTGTAACTCACACAGCTAATCAGAGAGAATTACCAAAATTGCTGTCACTCTTGTCACACTGTAAGTGAAGGTACAGGCGAAGTATTAATGACAAACAGAGACAGCTTCTTCAGAAAAATTGCACACAAACACTATTGCTAATCCTGTGCTAAGAAAGATGAGCCACAGTGTCAGTTGTGTCACAAACAACTGTGGGCTTGTTTAGCTGCAGCATGTTTGTAACGTTATCCAGTCTCAGCAATGACTTTTTGTATGGCACCTCACACAATATTGACTGTCGTTGTTGTTCCTTAAGCATGCTGGGAATCAATATGGTTAGTAATATTAATTACAATAAATGAGCATTATGCGTAATATTTTACTGCCAAAAGAATCAACACTCATAATTTGTGTCTGTGCTAGTTATATTTCCACTATGGCTGGTAGATAAGTAGGGTAGAAAAAGTGTCTTCCGCCTACATTTAATGAACCAAATCAATTTATATCCTTTTATTCTGGACAGAGTACAAAGGAGATATTATGGTGGGAGTATCTTTTGACACACATTTTCCTGCTAAGTTTCAGGCCAGACTGGAGAAAAGATGACAGTGTTTTGAACGAGTCTGAGGATGCTTGGAAGTGCCTCAGGCAAGGGTACTTGAAGGGAAGCAGCTCTGTCAAGAACCACCTGCGAATACAGGTTTGAAAAGGCTGTCAAAACCAGCGTACATACAATCACAAAGAAATACACTCTTACAGCTGCACTCACCCTACCTTACAAAGTAGGTATCAACTGTCACTTGGAGGCAGTTATTCATCCAAAAGAGATATTGAAAAAAATATACTGGAGCAAAAACTAGGGGTATGAAATGGAAAAAAGAAATGTTCAACACTTATTCCCCGATTCTTAGGTGCAATTTTGTTCTGCGTGCACATGTATATGAATCTATGCATTTAGGCTTGTCTTGCCATTTGCAAATTATCATTAAAATAATTGTGTGTGTGTGTTTGTTCAAATGTGATACATACACATGTTACTGGAGACTTAAATAATGCACACACAAAAGTTGAGGTCTAAATGAAATTGCTTGGGAAAATACTTAGGTTTGACTACCCTCCTACTCTTCAGTTAGACTAAGTTCTTTTAACTTAAACATTATTTCAATTCAACAGCAAATACTAGCGCCATAGTCTGGCCTCCTGAAAAATAGTTGGGGCAGATCAAAGATGCCAGCCCATGTCAGTGACAACCTTCTAACCTTGCCATGCTTCCCATCAATTAACAGCTGTAAATCCAGACTACAACGACTGGGAGTGCTGTTCATCAGTAAGAAACAAACCGTGAAATTCAGTGAAGCATATGTGCTGAATGAAGCTGCTGCTTGAGACAATCATGTCTGGATGGTGATGATCTAGACAACTATTTATATGTAGCCTATCTTCCACTTCTGATTAGATTTATTAAGGTTTATTTTCCTTAAGGAGTCTTAAGGAGTGATTGTGCTAGCAGCTCCGCTTTATTAACAATAATTGAAAGCTTTTCTAACTATTCTTGCATAAATTACAAGACATAATTGTAAAAATGTACATAAAATATCTTTTGCCCACTTCTCTATTAACAAAATGCTTTGTTTCTTTTTTAGCGATAGTCTTATTAAAACACGAACTTCAGCTCCTATTAAACCTCTCATAAGAAAGTATATCTCATAAAATGGGAAACAATAATAAGAAAAAAAACTTAATTTAAATTTTAAAGATTCCACAAAACCATCACACTGGCAGCAGGTAGAAAATGAGAAAGCAGACATAATACTTTGCATATTCCATAAGAGAATGAACATTCATAACTTAAAAATATGTATATCAACTCACAAAGGAATAAGTCACTAAGAGAGTGGTAACAGATAATTCATTTTTCATTCAGCAAGCCCTGACAGGTAGGTAGTTTCTTCCTTCGGAAAAATGATAAAAATAAAGAAGTATAAACACTGAAGTGAGCACCCAGCAGTACTTTTTGGTTCCATTTTTCAATTTTAAGACCTTTTCACACAACATCCATATAATTTCAGCGAGCTAACACCTTTCAGCAGAGAAGAAAAAAGAACAAAACAGATAACTCTTCTAGGCTAGATGTTGTCATTGACAACTCAATCTAAATCTGATGCAATGATGGAAAATATCGTAAGTCATGCAATTAGCTTGTCCTTATTGTGTTCCTCATTGTTTTTCAGTTTCTTGAGGTTAACAACACATTGAAATAATGTATTTACCCACTCTGAAAGACATATTAAAAATGCAGAAGTGGAAGAGCACTTGGGGAAAAAAAAACAGTGACAATTTCTGTGTGCCATTTCACAGCTTCTTTCTCCTTTCAGTTCACCTTGAAACTCAACTGCTGAGAAATACAAGACTCAAGTCTCCCTTTAAAAATGATGAAAAGGCAGTACCCATCTTGAAAAGATGCTGAAAAATAGTTTATTGCAAACCTACAGAGATCTTGCATACCTGAACTCAACATCTTTGTTGTGTTTCCTTTTATGCAGCAATTTCTCTTTGAGATCTCTGTGCTTGCCCAACCCCTAACATATACAATTCACAGTATCTAGTCAATAATATCCATCCCAGTATAATAAACCTCTACAAGAAGTGTATGGTACATATGCATCTGCTATGTGTAAAGCCAGATATAGGTAAATATTTAATTTTAATCCTTTTAAAGTTTTTCTTCTGGCATAAAAACAAATAAATAGTCAGACTAATTGTTCAAACTCTCCTGTAGCATTTAAAAATAAATAGTTTTCATCTAATGGCATTACATTCTGGAATGTTTCCCTCCTTTACATTTCTATAGAATATAACTGTAGATTATTCTCTTAGATACACCAGAAAGTAAGAAAATTGAGGTTAGACACAGATAAAATCAACCTCCAACGATCTATACATGAAAGAATGTAAAGCAAGGCTGAGTCACTCATTATAGACATTCAAGAAACAATAACAATAATATGCTTTTCCTTCTCTGCATAAGTCCCTCTACTGTTACTCAGCCCACAATACTGTTGTTAAAAGAAGTCATTTGTATAACTTTATACTTACACTGCATGTCATCTTTCAATGAATTTAAATGTAAAAGCAGACAGTGACAAATTGCACTCTCCAAATCATTTCCTTTAAATGACTGCCTTCTGATTTCCGTAGCTTTTGAACACGTCTCCTTTGACAGTCTAAGTAGTCAAGGTACATGTAGCAAGCCACATGAAATTTAAAGGTTGAAGGTTCACAACCCCAGGGAAGCCTTGGCAGCCCATGCAAGTACTGATAGCTGGTAAGTGAAATTGGTAAAAACTGTTATTTTTGTGAAGCACTTGCTATGAACCTGAGGAGCACATCTTCTTTACAACCACATCAAAGAAGAAAGAAAAAGTGAATTAAAGGGTTCAGAACTACCTGTTCTGAGCATGGAAAACATTTCAAAATAACAGTGTCTTCCATATAGCAGAACATCCAAAAAGCATGAAGCAGAATGTCCAAAAAGTGGTCAAATTGTATTTAGCAGCTGTATGTGTGAGATCTGCTGAGACAGAACAGAGACAGAAAGACACCTACAAGCCGTTTCCCTCTCCTGATCGGAGATGGGAGTAACTGGTTTGAATGGAGGTTATCAAAGCTTGTTGGGAAAGATTAAAATGTGAGCTGAAGGAAATATAAGCAAAAGCGCCTCATGTTTTAAGACAGACGTCCTGCTCTCTAATTCTTCATTTTTTCACTTCACCCCAAAACCCGAGAATGTCATTGCTTTGATAATACATCACGGGTAAGAGGAAATAAACACAGGGATATTCCTCTTTTTTTTAATCACATCTGTGGGAGACAGATGTGTTTGGCTGAGGAGGTTAATTTGTTTCTGAAGATGCTTCTGAGCCTTTTTAATCAGCTACTAGCTGTTGGCAACAAAGAGAAATGGGGAGAAGACTGTGGGTCAATATCAAATTTTCTAACATTAAAAATTACCTTTCATGTACAGGTTAAGGATGAAAACTAGGATCTCGAATTTCCACAGAAAAATGAATAGAAACTGGAAATGCAAAGCAACAGGTAAATTAGTTTAGTTTTCTTAGACCAAGGTGGGACAACTGTTACCCTGGACTGAAGATCTACTTCTTGCCCCTGACCGTGGGAATATTCCAGATTTCCAGCAGCTGGAGAAGGCCGGGTCATTTGCCACAAGACTTCAACAGAGTCCCAAGGAGGTGAACCAGCCAGCGGCATGGCTGCCAGGGTTATTCAGCAGCAGAGGTCCTGAAGCTCCCAGGGTCTACAACACTGACCCTAAGACAAAAGCCTATGTCCAAGGCAGAATTCCCAAATTTCTAAGCTTCTGTCTCTGCAAGACAAAAATATGGGCAACGTGCCACAGGTAGCTTGGCCTGAACCAACAGAGTTGGCTGGTGAAAATTGCCACTGAGAAGTTCTGTGTTGTCGTTGACACTGCAGTCCCACAGGGATGCATCACTTATTTACTGCTCACCAGACACCTTTCTCCTTTCCACCTTCTGCTCTGGCTTGGATGCATGAGGAGGCATGTTCCCAGATTTTCTTAAAACTTTCTCAGACTCATCCCCAAAACAGCTTATTGAGTACATCCTATAATGTAAGAATATAAGGAAATCTAAACAGAGATCTGTATATACACCTTCTGGGAATCACAAGACAGACAGAGCAACAAAACAAATAAACACCTTGGATACTGTAGGAAAAGATACAATTTATGGACATAATTAAATGCATCTCTAAAATGAAGTTATTTCCCACAATTTAAAAAAGGAAGATGTATTACCTGATAGTCTTCTGCATCAAAATACCTGGAGCATATTTGGGGCAGAGGTGAGGGTGAAGACAAAAGGAAAACAAACAAGATGTTTATATATGCACAACAGTTCTTTGAAAACTATATTTTTTCTCTGTATTTGACTGCATTGTTTTGCTGTGAAGTATTTCACCAGAAACTTATAGTTTTCTTTTTCATTTTTTTTCCCCCTGTTTAATTGAACAATACTATGGTATTAAAAAATAATGACTGTGGAAGATGACCATGGCCAGAGACTCTAGACAACCCTGAAAAATGCAAATGTTGATGAGTAAAAACAATACAGAAAAAAATGTAAGTTCTATTTGATGAAAGTATCAGGAGGAAAGTTAACAGAACACTTTATACAGGTGTACCACAGTAATAGTGAACTCATTAGAAACATGATTATCTCCAGACACTGGGAAAGGGTATAAACATTCCTCAAGTTTACCATACAGTAAAATATGTATTTAATGAAGCTGTCTGTAGAAGGAAATGTAAAGAACATAAAGAAATATAGAATCACAGAATGGTTTGGATTGGAAGGGACCATTAAAGGGCATCTGGTCCAACCCCTCCCCTGCCATGGGCAGGGACATCTTTCACTAGCTCCATCCAACCTGGCCTTGAACACCTTCAATGACGGATCATCTACAACCTCTCTGGGCAACCTGTTCCAGTGTCCCACCACTCTCTTAGTAAAGAATTTCTGATATCAAAAAGAAAAAGGAATTTAGAGAAATGTAAGGAGACAGAAAAAAAATGAACAGAAAAGAGCCTGTGAACCCGTCCCTTTTCCCTGTCATCGCCTCATGAATGTCAGGCAGTGCACATTTCAGGTATAAACTGAAAACCGTTGTTATGCCAGTGGGAGCATTCACCTTGGGATTGCAATCCCAGCCCCTCAGACAAAGGTGCCTACAGAAAGAAGGAAATGGGACTTTAAAAGCAGGATAGTTTTAAAGCAGATACTTTACAGATCTGCCTGAAAAGATCTGTCTGAACAACTACAGCAGGCTAAAGGGGCTGAGACCTGGGACATAATGTTCCTGGAACAAAAAGATGTACTGACAGCAGCCTCCCTAGCATTTCAGGAGAGATCCTCAAACCATGTAGCAAAGCTATCCACTTCAGGGCTGTTGTGCATTTCTCCAAGCGGGGAGGGGGGGGCAAAAAAGAAAAAGTAGCTAAACAAAAAAAACTAAAAACCCCAAAAGGCAGCAGACCCATTGCCCTCAGAACTGAATGTATTTCAAAAAACCTTTGTCAAACTGAAGATGTTGCTGTAAATCATTTCAGCCTTGGTGAATCATTTACAGATTCGCCCTTTTCTACTAGAGAAATTTTGACTGGCTTTACCACAGTGGCCAAAACCTCTTATTCTAATATGCTTAACCTTACCCTGTACAGAAACCCAGCTGTTGAAGGGTATTTTTACGGCTTCAAGAAATGGCAAAAGCTCTCACAAGATCTGTCGCTTGCAAGCAATGAAAGGGAGTATAAGAGAGTTCACTTTTAAAATCTTCACACAGGTAAATAATGCAAACACCTCTTCTTCACCCATGATGTCTCTGCTCTCCCCCAGTGCCCCAGGGCAGCTGCCATTCTAGCTCAGTTAAGTGCATATAGCAAATAAATCTTCAAATTCCACTGCCTTTAATTAAGTTTAACTTTAGTTGAACTGTTGCCAGGAGGAACTGGGTCAATGGTAGAGCAGTACACTGTCATATTGCAAACGTATGTCAAATTTCTGTTCCCAGTGTCCTCTTGAGACTTCAGCCACGTCACACAGCACCAGGCAGAATTTAATTGCTTTCTGCTTTAGTAGTTCTGGCTGTTTGGGAATTGAGATTGATTTTGCCCATTTTGGACTGTGAATATCCAGCGTGAGCCTGCTGTCACGCAGTGTAAGGTGGCACCCAGCACAAAGGAATTTGATGTTCTGTAGCAGCTGTTGTGAGCCACAGAGCTGGCAACATCAGGAGCAACAGTGTGAACATACTGCTCGGGTACACGAGTCCTCTTCCTCTGCTCTATGCAACTAACATATTCTTGATAGGTCCTTCTGCCTGTTGCAATGAGTATTTTGGCTTTTTTCTGTCTTGTTTGAACTTTTTTCTGGTTTGATTAGAGTGGTTTTGGTTTGCATCTACTGGATCTGGTTAGTAAATGTTTTCAGTGCTTGCAGAGACCATTAAATGAAACAAAGTGGAACACTTACTCTGGCATTTTCAGTTTGCAAGGCAGATGGGACAGAAGGACAGTAACTGCACTGTTACATCAAGAAGACATCAGTAGAACAGTTCAAATTTATTTTCTCCTATGACAAGAGGAAAAAAAAAAAGTTTTACTCTGATTGTTGGGAATTTCCTTTAAATATCAGTGAAAATTGTAGATACATCACAGTATATAATATATTTTAGCTTCCTTTTATTAAGGTTGATCTTTACACTAGCTGGTGTAAAGCATTCAGTTAATGTTTTATATCAGCGACTTTTTAGAAACCTTTTTCATTTTTGAGATTTTTGGACATTTGAGATAGCCAATAAACAAGACTAAATCTTTTGTATCTTGACAGTGATGGTAAATTTGACAAGTTCATAGAAAGTTCCCCCTAATGCTGAAACAGTTAAGCGAGAATAGGCTAATTCTTAGCTCACATTGGGGTAAATCTGTAGGAATAACTCAGTTAACACAGTCAGTGAGACATCTGCATCAGGCCTCAAACTTTTCTATATAAGTGAGTTAGAAGGAACAGTTACATATACTGAAAGAGATGGGAAATTTATTTAGTAAATAGGAAAAGATATTAACAGGAATTAATAAATCACTTAATGAAAACTGGAAGTCTGTGGACTAGCATTTTGAACATGTGAAGCAGTTTGAGCAAACTAAGGAAGAGATGTTATACCTGATGTCTAATGAAAAACTGCAGCTGCATAAACTTTCACTCTTACCTCGTAACTGTGAACTCTGTTGGGAGTTCCTCTACAAATGGTGGATTGTATAGTATACTTTATTTGAATAATGATGCCCCAAATTAAATAATCATGAAGTTGTGTCTTTATCGCTAGTTTGCTTCAAAAAACTGCTGATCAGAATGTATTTTTGATTTGGTAAATTGAAATCTACTGCAATAAATGTAACAGCTTTTCATTCCAGAAAAAAAAAAAAAAATCTTCTTGCACTTTACTGCTACTAGATAGTCATTGTTAGACCAAGGATGTTTTATAGACCAAGAAAAAAGAGTTCTTTTGCTAACCTGGTTTTCACTCTCCTTACTTGAAATGACTAAGTTTATGAGTATCTCATAAATATATGTTGATTAATGGTATAATTTATTTTAAATTTACACAAATTTTAGGACTAATATTTCGGAAATTATCCAGATACAATTTCAGTGGCCATGTTTGGATGACATGTACATATGATTATACTAAGATATGAGATCAAATTGAACTGTAAGGAGAGATGGAGACAGTAATTGTCCAACAGGGAAAGAGAAGAATCAACCAGAAGCATAAAAATCCAATTTTAAAACAAGCATCAATGATCATGCACAAGTGACTCACATAATGTTTAAATTCCAAGATTACTTGAAGAAATAACTCTGTATAGATTTTTCATTGCCATTAAATGAGAAATCTTTGTCATTATTTGATGCATATATCAACCAGGTCTTTCAGAAGATTTTGGTACCAAGAATCACAGGACATTTCTCACAAAAGCATGAAAGTTCTCTACCCCTGGAGAGAAAATTTCAGCCCATTCATTAATTTTGAAGGTAGAAGTATTCTTGTGTGTAAGAAGAAGCAAAATCATATTAAAAGATATTAAGAACCTCCTGCAGGTATTGTGGGCTTTCAAGTGAAATTATTATATATGGTTATTTTACTAATAATTAGTATGTGGATATTTTAAACTTCAAAATGTTTAAACCATGACTGTAGAAGTCTGATATTACTCCTCTCCCACTGATACTTCCTATCACCAGCACTAATGGGCAATTATAGGTTAGTCTTACATGCAGCATTTGAATAAAACATCTTTTCCATTTAGTTTAGATCCCATTTCGAAATATTCCAAATCTGTCTGGCAGTATTAAGATTGGAATTTTGATTAAAATACATCAACTTATTTTTATTTACAGAAGGAGTATATTAGTTTGGTCTTTGAGAGATGTGTAAACCTCTCTAATCTTATTTCCAAAACAAGGAGCTTTGGATAGAGGTTGCCAGTTCATAAATGTCATTTCATATAAAGTAACCAACACCTAAAAGAGAATAATTGTTTTAATTATGGAGTTGCAGGCCCTATTCTTGCATGAAGCAAGAAAAGCTTCTTACACAGAAGTCAGGGTGGGCAGAATTCTCAACAATCTTGTTTCGCAAAAGCCAGATGCTGCTGCCCACCCTCCTTAAAGGAAAGAGATTGTTCAGAAGTTGAGATCATGATGATGTACAACCACTGCGACAAAGCTGTACGGAGAGGAAAAGGATGCAATTGGAGCCTAAATTTTGTTTTCATCATGGAAAGTTTTTTTAGCATTGAAGAGGAGACAAAATATTAAGGTCAGATTGTCTTCTCATATTACATTTGAAAGGATTTCAAATTTGCTAACCTCAGCTGCTCTGATTTACATCAGGAAAAAGGGCAGGAGAATTCTTTACCATACCAACACATCTGCTGCTTCTGTCTCCATCTTATCTTCAAGGCTAATTAGGTAAGTGCATTGGCCTTACTTCCTACACGGTTGGTTTTGATTAAACCAATAATGTAGCACATACCCCATCTACCTGAACGCAAACCCCATTTCGTTTTCTTTCAACGGACCTCTGTTCCACTGTTCTCCAATTGCAGAAATGCACTTCACTTTCCTCATCCTTTTCTAATTAGCATGCTTAATGATTCTTATATATCATCCCCTAGACAAGCCTTTCTCAGTAATTATTTGTTCCCAGACAGTAGCTTAGAGTAAGAACTATGTTGATTCCCTATACAAATTGTTCTAGCAAAATAAATTAAATAGAATTTATTTAGATAAGAGTTAACAGGTATAATCTCACGATGGGTTAATGCTACAGAATATGTGAGTGCAATAAACTGTGTGTTAAAGACGTTGTGATTTGTATATTATACAAATGTTGCATTAGTATCTCCTGCAGACATTTTCAAACAATAACAGTCAGGGGGCAATGTGGTAAACAAATTCTAAAAATTATTCTATTTAGCAACTGCGTATGGTATGTCCTCAGATAAAGCAGAAGCAGTTTGTGAATGTGGATATTTAATCCTGAAACCCAGCTATTATATTTGGAATACATTTTTTTTATATGACATGGCAATGTGTGCTTGCAGCCCAGAAAGCCTATGGTGTCCTGGGCTGCATCAAAAGAAGAGTGGCCACCAGGTCGAAGGAGGTGATTCTCCCCTTCTACTCTGCTCTGGTGAGACCCCACCTGGAGTACTGTGTCCAGCTCTAGGGCCTTCAGCACAGGAAAGACATGGACCTGTCAGAACAAGTCCAGAGGAGAGCCCCTGAGACGATCAGAGGCCTGGAACACCTCTCCTGTGAAGACAGGCTGAGAGAGGTGGGGTTGTTCAGCCTGGAGAAGTGAAGGCTCCAGGGAGACCTTATAGCAGCCGTCCAGTTCTTAAAGGGGGCCTACAGGAAAGATGGAGAGGGACTCTTTACCAGGAAGGGTAGTGATAGGACGAGGGGTAACAGTTTTAAACTGAAAGAGGGTAGATTTAGATTAGATATTAGGAAGAAATTCTTTACTGTGAGGGTGGTGAGGCACTGGAACAGGTTGCCCAGAGAGGTTGTGGATGCCTCATCCCTGGAAGTGTTCAAGGTCAGGTTGGATGGGCTTTTGAGCAACCTGGTGTAGTGGAAGGTGTCCCTGCCCATGGCAGGGGGTCTGGAACTAGATGAACTTTAAGGTCCCTTCCAACACAAACCATTCTATGATTCTAGGATACTGTATTGATTACTGAATGGAAAACCTCAAATTTGGATGGAACCATTAGTTGAGCAAACAGAGAACAGACCCTAACTGCAAACTAAGCTGTCTCTTCCTTACTACGTAACCTGGAAATACAAACTTTAATTATTAGCATTTAGGAATCAGTGATGTCTGATATACAGCATCCCATTTGTTATAACCTTATTAAAAATGAATAGTCCCTTAACATGTTAACACTTAGCTTTTAAATGCTTTCAAGACAGATTTTCCCCTCTTAGTGCTTTGAGAGGCAATCAAGAGATTCTTTTTTTCTTTAATTACTATCTTTCCATCTTTCCAGGAACATGTAATTGGCAAAATGTTTACATCCTGTGGCAGCAATGAAACAAATTCTTTTCCACATGCTAAGGTGTTTTGACCTTAGATATGATGGCTTTAAGGTCTCCAAGGAAACACTGAGTTCAAATCTACACTTCAATTAAAATTATATTTGAGTGCAGTTATTGGGGCCACAAAATGTAATTTGCTGTATCACTGGCCATTACTCTTTCAAAACTGTAGAGTTACTGTGCCCAGTGGCTTCAATGAAAATCTACTTGGGTAATTACCTTGCTTTGTAGCTCTAGTTGGATGGATATTCTTCATTCTTGTTATGTTATACTGTGTTCAGCTTCTCTACTGTAGTTTCTGCTGGCAGAGGTCACTTCATCCCAAAAGTACGTCTGTTTCAACATACTTCTGGTTGCAAATTAAGGTTCTTCGGGAATCCCATGCACTTAAAAGCTTTATATAAATGTCACATTCTTTCATTACTTTCTGAAATATAAAAAAGGCCATTTTTTTCTCTAATACAGAATACTAAATACTAGTCGCTTATACTGAGTAGCATGCTTTTTATCCTTTAATGTTTTTTTATGATAAATAAAAGATACAGAATAAAAACACCTCGAATTTCTGAGGACATCTAGTACATGACATGCAAACCTATTAGGGGCTAATTCCATCAGAAGTAACCACAAAATAAACCTGATAGAGTCTTTCTGTCTCTCATCCTGGAGAAAGCTAACAAAATTACCCCCAAACCAAGCTGGGCAAAAGCTATTAATCTGCAATACAAACAATCAATCATTCCCTGGCTTTTTGATTAGTGCTTTCTCCAGAGAGACTTAGTCTAGACAAATCTATTAGGAGTTTAATACGACACTGTAAATATTAGTGTATATAGATGTTGTATTTTGAAGTAGAAAAGCACTCTGAGATGAGATGGAGGTGTTCACACTTGCCAAGTTTTTACTGAGTTTTTTCCAAGTTCTGCTTTTCCTCATCATCTGCCTAGGGTTTCCAAACAACAAACTGTACTTAAAACTAGACTTCCTGCTACTGTTTGTTAACAAAGGACGGCAATAAATGATCCTTTGAAGACTCAGAAATAACCTCCTAAGCTAGTCAACAGAGTTAGTGTTGTTCTGTGAACTATGGTTTTTGTAGTAGCCAAGCAATAGGTAGGAACGCAGGGAGATATTATAACTCTAGAGAGCCACTGGGGAGGAAAAAAAAAAAAAAAAAGAGAAAAAAGAAAAAAGAAAGAAAAACCACTGACAGAAACTTAAAAGTTTACACAGCATAAGAGTATTACCAGAAGGCAAAATATTGTTAATGTGGGAAAATCCCCCTAGTGGTATAGCTAGGATGGTTATTTGAACAGTCTGGCCCCTAAAAACATTCTGGTGCTGTGGAAGCAGAATTACGAATTTAGTGTGCAGCACTCTTTCTCTTATGTCTATATTACACCAGCATAATACTGGTGAAGATGCTGCACCCTGGAGGAATGCTAATACTGAGATCCCATATGAGAACCACATTACCAATAAGAGAAAATACTCACAGAGAAATCCAGTTTTACAGCTGAATTTGCTGTGCTTAGCTGGAGAGAATTCTTGAACATGATTTACTTGTAGGGTATGTGGCTCTGTTGGCAGTTTACTGGCTAGAGAATAGACAGAACCACGGCATTTTGTAAGTACTATTTTCCAGTTTGAAACAAAAAGGCTTTTTTTCCTTCAGGGATTTCTCATAGGAAGCATTCCTCTGAGACTTTTCAAAGTAAAGGGATTTATGTATGATCTATTACTCTGAAGAGTTTTAAGAGCAATACTATCTTTTAACTGCTTGGACATGGGTGGGGTTTTTCATTTTGTTTTTGAGTTTGGGGGGTTTTTGGTGTTTTGGTTTGGTTTTTAAACTTGAAAGAATAGCTTTAGCAGAGCAAGAACTTCATAACTATCTCTGCATGGCCTTAAGACTACTGACAAACAACACCTTAACAACCATCTATAACTATTACAGGCCAGTTTTTAAACAGGAGTGGAGATACCAATATGTGATGTATACAGGGTAGGCTGATAGATAGAAGTCAGTTTCTAATCGAGTCTCTAGAAATATCCCAGATAACAAAGCAAAGATTTTTCAGTAATTTTCCTAAATGTTCATTGTGCTCTGTTACATAATTGGAGTATGTCCATCCTGAGAAGGCTGCCTCTCGGTTGTCTATAAACTAATTTTCCTTAAAAATCAGTATAATATTTTGTTAACCAAGTACAAACTACAATAAATCATTATCTACATCAGAAATATCACAGGAAAAAAATGTCTACAGTATCTTACTAAATATCTAAAAAAAGATTGGCTAAAAATCACCTGTTTTGTTTAACAGAAATCATTGCATTTCTAGACTCTCACTCCATCAAATCGGGAAAAAACCCAAACAGCCCTTTCACTAAAAAAAACCCCAAACAATAAAGCCTTGGAAAGCAAATGTGATTGGGAAAAAAAAAAAAACAACCCAAACAAACCAAAAAAACCCCAAAACATTGAAAGGGAACAGTTTCATCTTAACGATGAGATATTTAGTCACTTCATCTTCCTTTAGTCCACTAGAGCTATACCAAAGATATACACGCATGTTTAATCTCATGTTAATTGCTTCACTTACATACATAGCTACTTGAAGGATTTGTTTTCAACCACCAGACTTTGTCCATCAAGCCACTTTGATGCACTGAAATAAAGGATAGTGTTAGAATAGCCTTATTCCTTGAAGAAAGTATGTTTCAAGTTGCATTAAGAAAAATATCATGCTCTTTGTAATATAATGAGCTAATAAAATGATAGATAAAGAGCAGGATTTTTTCACATTACAATCATGAAGTTCTTTAATTCTCACGAAGGCTGGTAAAAATTAAATTTCTCCCCGCCCTCCCCCAAAAAAGCACTTATACAGATCATGTGTCTAACTTGCATGCTTTATGGTTGATGGGATATCTTTTTTAAGTAAAAAGTGACATGCTCAAGCAGAAATACTGTCTATTTTCAGATGCATGTGATTTCTTCAGTGACAAGTTTTGCTGGAACTTGTTTGTGTTAGTAGCACGAATTGCCACTACCAAAACTACAAGGCTAAAATGAAAAGAAAAATTTCACAAGAAAAGATTTTCAATACATCTCTGTCATATAGTCTTCATAAGCACCTGAAGTTAGATTACTCTCTCATTCTTTACTACCATGAAGAACAATAGGAAAAATACGTAGCCTTCAAACAAGACATCCTGCCTGCCTTGCTCTCACCCTGCACCCCCAGCTCACCCTGCCTTGCAAAGCACTCTATGCCTGCTGCTCCCTGACACATGAAGTGGGTATTCAATTTTACAAACAGCTGGAAGAATTATTTTGGTATCTGCTTATTAAAATGCAGGATCCCTCCCTCCCCGACACACGCTTAGCATTCTAGTCTGCTTTTTGCTCTGGCTCCAGCTTGAGGCTCCTATTAACACAAATGTACCTTAAAAAGCCAAAACATAGACTGATGCTTATCTTTTTGTGGTGGCACTGTATAGCACAATAACGTCTAGAGTGCAGCCATCATTCAGTCACACTGACCTTCAGTTACACAAAGAACTACAAGCTTTGCACATTTTTAATAAGGGGAAAAAGCTTTTAAAGTGGCCATTTAGCTGCAAGTTACAAAATTATTTTGGCATTTGAGAGTTTTATATTTTTCCTTCTAAGAGGTTAAGTAATGAGAATATAAATCAAACCATCATTTAGATACTGCTCATGCTGCAAAATAGCATTCTGTAATGAGAGAGAAGTTATTTTGTGGTTCATAGTAAAATCTAGAAAATACATTTGCTTCTATGGGATGGGATTATGCAAACAAGAATATTGTGAATAGTTTACAGAATATATACATGTATATGCATGTGCATATGTGTATCAGATGACAAAATCTTGCCTACAGAAAGCGCTACTTCAATTTCAAAAGAAAATTCAAATCTCCCTGAGAAAATTATAACACTAATTTTCTACTATAGTCATTTAATATTTTAATAATTTAACACCTAAAGCTTTCAAGCAGCAATCAGACACCATAGTACTTTAGCAAACAAATAAACAAATTAAGTAGTAGTTCAGGAGAAAGCATGGGAAAGCTAAACTTACAACAGAAACAGATGTAATGATGGACACGTCAGACTAAAACATGGGTGGGTTTTTTTCTTGTCATTCATGCACTTTGACCCACATTACTATCTAACATGATCTACTGACCCTACCGGGTTGGATTCCAAGAAACTGCTCCGGTTTAACCACCATGGATTACTTTTCTATGCGATTTGTGATGATCGCATGCAAAGAGTTGCGGTCAATGGCTCAATGTCCAAGTGGAAACCAATGAAAAGTGGTGCTCCTCAGGGGTCGGTATTGGGACTGGTGCTGCTTAACATCTTTGTCAGTGACATGGGCAGTGGGATTGAGTGCATCTACAGCAAGTCTGCTGACGACACCAAGCTCTGTGGAGCCATCATCATGCTGGAGGGAAGGGATGATATCCAGAGGGACCTGGACAGGCTTGAGAGGTGAGCCCATGCGAACCTCATGAAGTTTAACAGGGCCAAGTGCAAGGTCCTACACGTGGGTCAGGGCAATCCTATGCACAAATACAGGCTGGTTGAAGAATGGATTGAGAGCAGCCCTGAGGAGAAGGACTTTGGCATGTTGGTGGATGAGAAGCTCAGCATGAGCTGGCAATGTAGACTTGCAGCCCAGAAGGCCAATGGTATCCTGGGCTGCATCAAAAGAAGCATGGCCACCAGGTCGAGGGAGGTGATTTTTCCCCTCTACTCTGCATTCATGAGACCCACCTTGGAGTATTGCATTCAGCTCTGGAGCCCTCAGCACAGGAAAGGCATGGACCTGTCAGAACAAGTCCAGAGGAGAGCCCCTAAGACGATCAGAGGCCTGGAACACCTCTCCTGTGAAGACAGGCTGAGAGAGGTGGGGTTGTTCAGCCTGGAGAAGTGAAGGCTCCAGGGAGACCTTATAGCAGCCGTCCAGTTCTTAAAGGGGGCCTACAGGAAAGATGGAGAGGGACTCTTTACCAGGAAGGGTAGTGATAGGACGAGGGGTAACAGTTTTAAACTGAAAGAGGGTAGATTTAGATTAGATATTAGGAAGAAATTCTTTACTGTGAGGGTGGTGAGGCACTGGAACAGGTTGCCCAGAGAGGTTGTGGATGCCTCATCCCTGGAATTGTTCAAGGTCAGGTTGGATGGGCTTTTGAGCAACCTGGTGTAGTGGAAGGTGTCCCTGCCCATGGCAGGGGGGGTGGAACTAGATGAACTTTAAGGTCCCTTCCAACACAAACTATTCTATGATTCACCGATAAATTTATAACTGGAAAAGTGGTCCTAAAATCATTTAAAACATTGTTAAATGTAGAATTAAGATATTTCTTTTAATAAGTTATTTTGCCTTTAAATTTGACAGCTAATGTTGGAATGGCTTGGAAAGCATTAGCAATCCTTAAAACATAATCCTTTATTTCTATGAATTGTTGTTTACATGGGTGACTGAAAAGTATAACTTTTGGTTTTAATTAGAAGAGTTAATCTCATTAAGGTGTCGATTTTACTCAGACAACAACCGCCCTTGTCCAGCTGGGTCTGGGAACCTAAAGCAGACTCCAGCTGGAGTTCTTGGAGAATCTGGAACAAAAGCCACAGCTTTGATAGTTTTGATTTCTGGTAACAGTGGTAGAACCAGAATCAGATCCCACCAAATCTTTCTTCATGTGGATAGTTCTTCCTCACATGGAGATGTTTTTGGACATATATACACACTTGGGTAAAGTCAATCTACATAATCACTCATTATTCAAAATAGAATACACATGGGCAATATATTTATGTGCATGTACATGCATTGTTCCTATCTTTTATTATGTAGAACAAATAGTTGATATCTACTGTATTATTTACCACATAACTTATTTTTAAGTCCTAACAGTGCCTTTTCTTTTCCCAGCAGTATATGAAACGGTTGTTTCACTGAAAGCAACAGAAAACTCTGTCAAACTACCACGTATTTTCAACATATAAGACAGGCTTGCCTTTGGACAGGCCTTATTTATGTGGCATCACTGAAACTATTACTGAACGTTTTTGCCGATGTTAATATGTTTCTGACACTTTTGGAAGACTTTTGTATTTGTGTGAGCTCCTGATGACTCAGAGGTAAAAATCTGGCTTTTATTTATCTTACAGGTTCAGAATAACCAAGCCAGGGAGGGAGAAAGAAAGAGCATATACTGACTTCTTTCATTTACTCCTTACAAGTATTTGTTGGTTATTCATGATACATGTGAATACAAAATTTTCAGTAACTTTCCTGTGCAAACAAGCAAGAAATAATTTTATCAATACTCCCTGGGATATATTTATATCTATCTATATTTTCTATCTATAAGGAAAAGTTTAGCTATGCAGATATTTTGGTTTTAATCACAGCAAAGTGTTAACAGATTCATTGTCTGTGTAAATAATACATGATTAGTTGAGATATGTATCTATACCTAAGGTCTCAGACATCTGAGAGCACATCGTGTGCCTAACAAGGGGCCAGGATGCCGCTGGAGCTGGAACATGCTTGGGTCCTTCAGCAGACATACTGATTCCCAGCTGTCACAAAATAAGCCCAGGCCCCACATTTTATTAGTTCATCTTCCCACTCTGTAGTGCCATTTTTTTTATTTGAAAACTTTTCTCCATCTCTGCTTTGCAGTGAGCAACGTGTTTTGCAACCGACTTCTTCAAGACAGGATGCCTGCAGTGTCAGCCCCACACCAAGGAGCGTAGAGTTGTGAGCCTGTGTAAGTGGGCAAGTATAAGGAAGAAATGTTGGTGGGAAAGATTTCAATTAGCTAAATTTTTAAGATAAGTAATTTGTGCAATGGCAATATATTCTCTGATCATCTCTTGCACAGAAAGTGAGAGTGAGTCCTTTGTAGGGCAGCAGTGCCAATTTGACACCAACCCTCGCAGTTCACTCACGACTTCCTGAGCCTCTCGGGCGTGCCCCAAGCAGCTCCTTAGCCAAATGATTGTGCCAGGGAAGCTCTATCAACGGGAAAAAAAAAATAATCTGCATAACCACATGCTTAATCTGACATTAAGTTTCGTGGAAATTCGCTAATCACTACTACCTCCCTTGATACAACACCAGCACGTACTTTCTTACATACTTTCTTGAACTTCAGCTGCCCCTGGCACTGCATCAGCATCCTGAAGATCAGCAGAAGCTGCCATAGTGTTTCAGAGCTCGAGAGAGGATGCTGAGTGCCTGGAAACCAAATAGACTTACTAGTCCCAGACACTAAGGTGGCTGCTTGCCTGGATCAGCTGCTCCACTGAAAACAACTTACCCAAGAGAGTGGGTAAGCTGCTAGAAATGGAGGGTGAAATCAGCTTTCCCACATGCATCACTTCAAAAAGGCTTTCTTAATACAATATAATGTTAGGAATTAATCACATTCATAAAAATATTTAATGACCTGGGAAATTTTAATTTATTTTGGAGACCTGTATGAAAACAAACGTACTAGAACTTATTTGATATTGAGATTTATTTTTTTTATAAGTAATTTGAAATGTTGATGTATTTACTCAGAAGAAGTATAAAAACCTAAATACTTACCAGTCACAGAATCTCTTTCTTATCAGTGGCAGAACAACATAAGTTATTATTTTTTATTATAAAAATATACATGCACACACATATATAATTTATATTTATGTAAATTTAAATTACCTGTTCATAGTTGTTATGAAGTTTTTGAAGTGACTAATATTCTTTGATTCTAGCCCCAAGTCTTTCATGTTAAAGTATTAAGAATTGTTCATTTAGAATGTGTTGTTGGGTTATTAATTTTTTTAAAAAACTATAGTCTTAGAAATACATGGAGTTATTTTATATCAAGAAATTAAAAATTAAACTTTAACTGCTAGATATTTTAACTAAAAATAGTTACACATTATTATTATTATTATTAAACTAATTTCTTTTTAGAAATCTAAGTCAATTCTCAACTATTGCATTTGTGGCATAAATCAAACAACGGAGAATATTCCTTAGAGATCAGTTTTCAAAAATGACTATTTTGCAGTCAGACAAGTATAGTGTAGATTCTAGTGTTTCAACCAAATAAAATCTTTCTGTTGTCAATGCAACAGATAAACTTTGGTCATGGCACAGACTTAAAATAGAAACCCTAATTGCTTCTCCTTCATTTAGAACACAGACAAATGCAGAGTACTCATGGGTCTGACTGTAGAAGAGTTTATATAGATATTGCGCATGGTTTAGCCTCAAAGTTTTTTCTTATTCAGTGAATATGAGAAAGAAATGAGTGTATAAGATTGCTGTTGTGGTGCCTTTTTCTGCACACTACTATTTACAACACTTCTTGATCAGGGTTATAACTTTTCAAGAAAACAGGAATTTGTTTCTGTCCTTGTAAATCTTTTTGCTGCTTATATATTCAAAGCTATTATGGTAATCTAGCAACCATGAACACATAGCAATCAAATATTTGCTTTGTTAATTTCTGTCAGGATATTTGTAAGAGCAGCGTAAGATATATTGGTGTGGTATTATTATAAGGACCTATTTTTTCATATGGTTAATCAACTTTAGTATCAATATATAACTGATGAGATATTACTTCTCACGTATTAACAGCTGAATAATAATATCAGTTTAATATTAAAAATTATAAGAGTCCTTCTTTTTATACCGTAGTCTCATGGGTAATAAATTACAGGTAAAGAAAACTAGTAGAAAACAGTTAAAGAAAAGATGGTAGACATACCTGCCTTTCAGGAGACCTTCCGGGCTGATAAAGGTACAGTAAATCTTAGATGGTTAGTTTAATCAAATTTGTCCTTCATGTCACTTTAAAGAGAAAGTTATGACCCTTTAAGCAATAAAAATCTCCTGCTTAATAGTGATAAATAATCACAGATGTGAATGGTTGTTTTTGCATTTAGCATATTCACCTGGAAAAGAATTAGTCATTACAAAATACTGTCTACTATTTGAAGTGAATAAGTCTTTTCTAATGAGGCAGTGCGGATGCCAGCTGTAATAAATAAGTATAACATGGTAGGAGGATATTTATCAGTTCTATATACCTTGGAATGCCCAGAAAATCAACGTATTGGACACATCCATACCCTTTTACTTTTCTGAAAACATCTATATTGGAAAAATTATTGGTTGAATACACAAGAGATTTAAATTTATATCGGATAAATATACTTTTCACCACTCACTGGGCTCAAAAAATCTTTTTCTAGGATTAATGTCTTCCCCTATTTCTTATGATTTTGTTAAAATCATGCTATATGTTTGATCCAAGTTGCTCATATTTATTTCTTCAATGTATGAGAAAATTTGAAACCAACAAAATAATCTAATGTTAAGATCAAAAGATTATTATTATCAAATGCTTATCACTTCTGATTTTCAATTCCACAGTAAAAATTAACATTGTTACAATTGTAAGGGACATGACTTCATAAGTGAAGCAGGAAAAGAATTTCCTATTTATCTGATGTCTAGAACGCCTAGATTTCTAAAAAAATTAAAAAGCTGTTTATTTCCTATGAGAGAGAGCTTGCATGTTTATGCTGCATGCTTCTTTAATGTTAGTACATAAAGCTCTGAGCTGTTGTAAGCCAGAATCCAAGCTTTTGCCAATGAAGTTACAGAAAATAAAGATAGGATTCTCATAACAAAAAGCTATACAAAGAAAGTTTCAGATCTGGAGTTTCAACATGTACCCCTTGGGTTCTCTAGGAAATGACTTGACAGCTAAAAAAACAACCACAGAGAACTATTCTTATGAAAACTGAATTTAATCTTGGAAATAAAAGTTCACTACTTGTACAAGGTTAAAATGTTCCAGCAAAAAAGGATAACAGCTTTTCTTTGCCTTCTTCTCAAGAATACCCCCAATACTCTACTATTAACCTCCTTTTAAAACACCAAGATGAAAAAACCAATTTATTTCCTAAAAAAAAAAAAAAGAAAATTTAAACTGAAAGGAAATTGCAAAGACAATCCAGCAGAATTATTTTCAGATGTCCTTATGACCCTCATAATGAAGAAAATTGACCTGAGGAATCCCAAGAGCCAGTTTCTTAGCTCAGGTGCCTGGGTGTGGTGGGATGAATAAATGTCACTTAATTCAAGCCATTGCTTTTGTGCATGGCACACCACAGGGAGTAGTTTTACAGTACATGTGATACTAAAGTACCTCACCATTAAATACATTTTAAAATTTGGTCCTAGATATTCACGTGTCTGACCTCTTCAGGCCAATAATGCTGTGAAATACCCAGCTCAATGCTATGGTTCTTTTTTTCACTCTTATTTTCCTAATATGGCTACCACCAAATAACTGTTAATTTGGCATCAGTAGTGGTTATTTAAAAAAAAAAAAGGCGGGGGAGGGGGGGAGAGAACCTTTACCAACTAGGGTTTTTAACCTTGAATTGAAAGTGCTATGAAAACTGAAGAAAGAAGCAAAAGTACTGACAAAAGAATATAAAATATTAACATTCCTGACTACTGAAGTTTACAGTTACTATATACAATGTTATCAAGCAGTGATCTTTTTGTTAGATTACACTGCTAAAATGGCTGTAAATGGTTCTTGCAGTAGAGTATTTCATTTTTAATCAAATGATTCAAGGAATGGTGTGATGTAGCAATGCAGAGATCTCATCTAACTACTACTTTCCTTGTGTTTTAAATGTGAAGCTACTGAACTTGTGCCAACAAACTTCTAATGAAATAAATTAAAATTTATTTCAAGTCTAAGGGAGGACTAGGGATAAAATCCTGGAATAGTAAGTAATGAACAGATTAAAGAACACATTTTTGAAATATTAAATCTGTACAAACATCAGTTTTGTACATGATTTCTGAATTCAGATAATAAGAAAAGGTCAAATACTAGAAGATTTTTCCATGGTAAAACACTTGAAATACAAAGGATTCTCTATAGTGGGTAAGTCATTGTAGTTTCCTCTTTTTAAAGTCAAAGATATATATTTTAAATGTGCTAGCATGTGTTGAAGACAGATATCAATGGAGTAAAAAATATAAAACCAACCACAAAAACTTGAGGTATACAGGCTGGATTTGCTTTAAGAATAGGATTAAAGTGTGTAAACATAGGCAAAAGTAACCAGTGCAGTTGTACGAATAACTCCAGTTAAAAGAAGCAATGCCAGGCTCGCTAATGTAGCAGAGCTCTGCAGGCTTGAGCCTGACACATAGCAGTTTGTGCATTCTGTTCCTTTGTCCTGAAAATGAGTGGTTGTTCATATTTATACTAACAGCACGCATAAAAGTCTAATTATGCACAACTGAGACAGCTTCCCCCTCCGTGTTTTCTTCTTAATCTACAACTGCAATCATTACATTTATGAAGATGCTAAAATTTTGCAGAAGAGCAATCTATCTAGGTACAAACGAATTGCATGTTCTGAAAGAATACGAACTATTCAGCCTATTGCTTGACCTGCAGGAGCATGACCAGCATAAATGAGAAAAAGGACCCAGCTGGGTCTCACTATTTCTAACATTTTCTTCTTATGGTTCAAACAGTAGAAAGAACAGTAGCTAAGACTGAATCTAACATTTTCAATCAAGAAGAGAGTGGACCTTGCATTCAAGTACAACATTAAATAAAGTTGTAAGCAACTTTGCGACCCTGAGTTTGGAAAAGGACAAGTCTCAAGTCCTACCCTAGAACCTTAGAATGTGCCTGACCTGCTTCTCATGTAACTTGGATGTATTGGAAATGGCCAGAGATATTCCATGTTTGGTCCTTCTTAGCAAGGTGAATGCTGAATGTCTGAAGAATAGAGACAGAAAGAACAACAAATTTGAAAAGTACAAGGTATAACAGACAGGGGAAAAAAGTCAAATACCAGAACAGAGAGAATATCTTCACTATAGAATAAAGGTAGTGAAATTACATAATTCAAGTCTCTGAATCAAATTTGTAGGTGGCCTCAGAGGCAGCAATACCAGGTAAGTAGAGCTTAATCTAGGTTGTTATGCCACTAATAAATTGTGATAACTACAGTTGAGAAAGGGAGTGGGGGAGAGCAGGGAAGGGGGTGGAAGAAGTAATTATAAGCCCTTCTTTTGGCTTGTTTTCGTATCAGATCTCTCTGACCAAAACACTATCATAAAATTTGAGGTTACAAAGGTTCGTTTTTCTAGCCAAAGCAGAGTTCTGGGAAATACAGTACTTGGTTTTCAAGGAATTCCATTCTCCATGCAAGTTCAAAAGTTTTTGTTGGTCTGGATGACCAGTGGCAGGAACAGAACGGACACTAAGGGAACAGCTAGGAGGAATCAGTGGTCTTTAGAAAGCCTGCCTAGAAGAGTATAGAGTTGAAGGGCCAATATTAACTGCAGCAAATAGAACCCCATGGTAGCCAGATATGTACATATATATATATATACACACACACACATATATGTAAAAATAGATAAATATGTGTTTGTGTATGCACATTGTTCTCAGGTAAGAAATTTTTTTACTGCTTCTTCACTTCTGTGTACTTGGTGGTACTGCATGGTGGAATTCTCTAAAAGCAACAGGAAAAAATCTGGTGAAAAAAAGAAAAAGAATGTACATTCTCATGTACAATCCAGAAGTGGAGAAAAATGGTCGTTCTAGAAAAGGGTCAATAAATGCTGACTATTGTCAGTTGGATTTTTTCCATACCTAAAAGGAAGCTTCTAAAGTTTCATTATCCTTTATTAAACCATTGCAAACTACAGCCACCAGTCTCTGGATCCCCAGATTTGCACTGTAATTATAGCTGACTTTCATGCGTGCTGTAATCTGTTGTTTTATCACCCAGCCAAGGCAAATAATCAAGAGGGTCATAAAGCCAAAGGGTATCTGTCTTTATCATAGAGTTCAGCAAGCTGACAGGCAAGGCTTGGGGATTATTTTTAGACACCAAGGCCATAAATATTTAAATTTGGTGGATTTATAATTTTAAAAGAAAAGATCATTAGAAACTATGCTGTTGGAGAGAGACTGGTTTTCTCTTTATTTGTTTTAAAGAGCTTGATTTCATTGCATAGTCTACTGATTTATTTTACATCTGAATGTTTTTCAATAAAACAGCTGGAAAATGCAATTATACTTCATTAAAATCTATATATGTATTTCCCCAAGAGTCTTTCAAAAGAAATTTGTCCTGTTTTTCTGACAAGCATGCATTCTAGGTTCTTCTATATCTGTCTAACAGTTTCTGTTAGACCATGAGGATAAATAATCAAAGAACATTATTTCTAAGATTTTTTTTCACTTCTCTGTCATGACCTTCTGTGTTCTTTTAATTTTAATCAAGTTTAGAAACTTTTCAATTATAATATGCACATTTCTTCATCTAAATTTAATTAAATTTGGTATTCGGTATGGACTCAGTATTCCTAATTAAATTTAGTTGTCATTTTTTATTCTACTACTGCCTTTAGCTCTTATATCCTTTTTCCACACAGAAGATGCTGCTCAGGTACAGTGCAATGCTGCACATGTCAGCAACAAGTTCTTCTGTTAGAGCCAGGGCCTACAAGAAGTCTTTTGTTTATGGGGCTTTACTGTAGTACACTGCACACACTAGTGCACCGGTGTATTCTAAACTCCTCAGAGAGCGTAGAAAGCGGACTTCAGAGCCAAAAAAAGGACACGATTGTCTTTGAACTCAGGATTTCAGGATAAATGAGATAAAAAATGTCTTCAGAAATCCAGCTTGAGACTTCATTAGATCCCACAAAGAGGCAACCACAAAAAAAAAAACCCAAAGAACCTAACCAAAAATAAAAAAAGAGCTGTCAATAAATGGGACTTCTATTCTGAGTGCCTGTTATTGCAGAAGGAACTCATACGTGTCCTGTGTATTTGAACTCAATATAACAATATTTTATGTGATAAAGCACATCTAAAGTCTTTAAAATACTGAAAATATTCAACAACTTTACAGCGATATAATTTCAATTGCTATTGACACTTACAATGATTAAAGTGTATTCCAGTACAGTTTTAGCCTATCTAAAGGAACTGCTTCTGAGACTGATAGAATCAGATACCCTTTTTGTACCTAAAGAAAATTTATTCCATAAAATATCTTCAGTTAAATACCAGCTGCCTGAGGCTCCGCACAGACAATTATAACACAAGGCTGACACTAAATCTTGCTTATATATATTCAGTAACCTGGGTTACATCCGTCCACCCAAGATAAATATGACGGTAACCATCAGCAATGCCCCAGGAAAAGGGTCGTTGTCTCCTATCAAACAACTCCAAGAAATTCTTCGCACAAATTAGTTAGATAGATATAATTATCAGGAAGATCAATGTACTTTATGCAGAAAATTCCCAGTCATTGATAATAAGCTGTTAGACATACAACTGCAGCACTTAGAGGGGTCTGCGTGTTCTGTTAAGTGGTCCTTCAATGGGATACCATTAAGCAGAATCTGATAATGAACAAATATGCACTTAAAACAGGCTTAAAACTTTCTAACACACAATATGCAGTTGTTCTGGAGGTTTGTGCTCTTTACAGTTATTACTGACAATGACCTGTAAATTTGCTATCCCATTTTTTTCCCCACAGTTGTCCTAAAGAATTTTTTTCCCTTTAGAACTTTTTCTGGTAATAACTTGGATTGCTCTTTCAATTTAGTGAACTGATCCCTTCTAAACTACATCAGAGGAATGTTTGCTCAGAACCAATATACTTTATTGTCTTTCCAGACTGTTTTAATACTACAGATACCAACACAAAAACATTACTTTGAAGTATTTGTCATTCTTAGCAACCTCCTTCTCAAGAAGAGGAATAAGTATCTTCTGCTATTCAAAAAGCCTGTATTACTGTCTATACATGCATAACAAACATGCCTGGGTGTTTCTTAGAATCTCTATAGAGTAGATATATAAAAATATATCTGGCATAGACCGTATTGTTTCCTTGATTATTATTATATACCTCCCAATGTTTACATGCAATGAAGTCCTCTTGGGAGCTCTCTAATATAGATGAAGAACTGGGAAACAAGGCAAAAAAGCTGATTTGGCCAACAACCTAGTTTAGGCAAAGGTAATCAAAATATGTTCTACAACGAGGTGTTGCATTTTACTTACTGAGCCATCATCCTTTGAAAAATATTTAATTGTTCTATTCTTCGCATATCTTAATAGGTACAGACAGAACAAAAAAAAAACCACCTATGACTCTTCCTTTCTGTTTAACACCTTTCCTTTCAAAAAATAAAATAGAATATTTCAGTGCAAGAGCTCAGACTTTTCTGATTCTTAGAACTGCTGACAGAAGAACAAACCTCTGCCGTTAGTAGAAACTGTCACTTAAAATATGACTAGAGATTACGGCAAAGTATAAACCTTTGTCTCTACACTGTCATAATGAATAGAGAAACAACTAAAGCCACTGATCTCTGACTAAATTAACAAGGTGCGAGTCAAGCTGTCCTGATTCTGAAACTTCGTGATGGCTCGAAGCAACACATAAAAATCAGCTCTGCACCAGCGATGCACTTTTAGTACTTGGCATATCAGAAAGGAACCTACATGCTTTCGAATACTTACTTGTCCCTGCACAGCCTCTTTGTTTCTCATGTTTTCAAAAGCTGTGACTTCTCATCTGTGTGCAGCTGCTATTGCCTGAGTTGTTCCAGCTTTAAACTTCAATTTTTGCACTTCTGCTCACAGTCTGTAGTCTCAATGTGAGGCAGTTCCCTCAAAACGTGCACAGATTACTCATGAGTGCATAAGTGAAGTTGGTGGAAGAGCTGTGAACTAACATAAAATTTAAAAAATAAAAAAATCTTAAACTGCACAAAGGAGAAAACATGATCCCTTGGCTTCAAAAATGTCAGCTGTAAGCACGTTAAAATAAAATTAACTTCGAAATCTCAACAGAAATAAATCAGAACCACATTCATAAATTACCTCAGCAATTACAAACACACTAACTGTGGGTTCATCTTATCTAGGTGAGTAGGAAACGATTTTAGAAAATATATTATAGGGTTTTTTTGTTTTTTAAGAAACAATGCCTCATTCAGGCACTGATTCTGAAATAATAATACAGTTTAAGGCAAATAGCTGTCAAGATTATGTAAAATTAACACTGCTCATGATAACTGTGTCTTAAATTAAAAGTCTGGTAACTCAAGAACTGCTGTGCTGCAAACAAAGGCTTGTTCCTGTTAAGGGTCTTTCAGGGAGTCCTCGGTTTCTGTTTTTCTAAAGCAGTATGTGCACACAATCTGGTCACTGTTGGTGTAAACATCTCTTCCTCAGCAGCTTCTGTCACATGAAGCTGTGCTTCTGTATCTCATCCAAGCCACGCATTTATGCATAATTTTGGAATTTCATCCTTTCTTTTCTTGTTTCTTTGAAACACTTTCCCAGTTGTGTTGATAATATCTTTTAATTGAATTATTTACAGTTTAAAATATTAACTTTCATTCTCTCAAATACTGCGGAATAGTTTTTTTGCTGATGAGTTAACTACAGATTACCAAAATTACGAGATAATTCTTGTGATTTAAATGAGTTCTGAATTAATCTTTCTGTCATGTGAAATGCATTTAGGATCCTTTTGAAGCATTCCTCCTGCATATAAGTGATGTGGTTCGCTGTGTATGCAAACAGAAGGCACTCTCGAGTTTTCAGCTATCATGACTTGGATAAAATCCCTGTACTGGCTATTTCAGTTTTAGTACCTTTGAGAGCGCAGACTGTGAGCCCTCAAAAAAAATCACAGAACATTTTCAGAGTTTTCTTAAAGTGAATTAGTAGGTGACATGAAATGATCAAAGATAGCTCAATGGATTCTATTGGTGACTCCTACCAATGTCAAACCAGATCCCTAAGTCAGAAAACTCTTGGTTAACAGCTTTCAAGAAAAACATTTAAAGGTGCCAAGCATCAACAACTAGTAAAGATACGTTAGCTCCTGCTTAAATCTTTTACACAATCACACTTTTTTCTAACTAACAGAATGCAGGGCAAAAATAGCCTGGGTCAAAACACGAAGCTGTTAATCTCGCTCTCCAGGACTGTTGATGGAATGATATAGGAAGTGTGCCCTATTAACACTCTGCAGATATAGCAAAGGCTTCCCCTGTAAGAGTAGTACAAGATTTTCAGCAGCAATAATTCTAATTTCCATGTTGTGGGTTAACCTCAGTAGGCAGCTAAGCACCACACAGCCGTATCCATAAATAGATTTGATATCATGAAATTGGCTATTGAAATAATCCATATAAAAGATCTGAACAGAACAGATCAAAAATTGGTAGGCAAGAAAATTTAAAAAAAACCAAACTTTACATAAATTAAAAAGATTTTGTTGGAATAAATGTATGCTTCCAGAGTTAAAATTTAATAGCAGTAAATCAGCAAACGACTTAAGCAGAATCAGTCTAACATGACGTCCCTAATTCCAGACAAATGGGCAGTGTATTTTCTCTACGTATTTGGAAAATAGTCAAACTGGAATTTAAAGAGTGCTGAAGATCAAAAAAGGTACTTACTTCATTCCTGAGAAAGTGAATATGCATAGCAAAACATAAAAATGTCAGGTGGTATAGTTAAAATATTAAGTGTCATTGAGCGTGAGTTCTATAAAAGCAAGTATTCTTATTTTTGCAGAACATTAAAACAAGATGTGTGAAAGGAAACAAGTGAATATAATTCATTGGACCTTCAAATTTCTTTTGACAAGGTCCTTGGAAAAAAGACTTTAAAGGGAATGTTAATAACCCCACAAAGAGAAGTAAGATTTAAGATGGACACAAACCAGTTGGGAAAAAAGGATGATAAATGGCCATATGAAAAAGAAATAATAGGATCTTGTACCAGAGCTGAAGACTGAACTAGTACGGTTCAAGTTTTTTAAGATGTAGATATACAAGAGACAAAATTTACAGATGCACATTATTAGTTAATTAAGTAGGAAAACCAACACCCCATATTGTTAACCATTCCAAAAAACTTAATTCAACGTGGTTGACAGGATGATAAATTCAATTTAATTTAATTTAACTTAGAAAAGAAAAATCTATAATATACAAAACAAAAATGGTTTTGCAATGACTGTAGGTGAAGTATCACAAACTGTGAAGGAGACAACTAAAAGCTATATGAATCTAGAGCAAGATTTTAAACTGGATTATCAAGGATGCTCCAGTATCCTGCGTTCTGGAAATACCAGCTTCCTACATTATGCTCTTTGTCAGGAAAAATTCTTCAGAAGCAGCAGAAGAAAAAGAAACAGTCTTTAAAATCCACCACATTAAGAAAGCTGGGAGTTCAAAATTAAAATTCTATTTAGCCTGTGCGAATTGTAGCTCTTTTGGTTGGGGTTGTGTACTCAGATTTATTCTACGTTAACACTGCTATACATTCTGATGTACTGAACCTTGGAACGTTTGATGTGTCAGATTGTCTTGAAAGAAGAATGGCATAGATCAAAATAACTAATAGGATACTCCGTTGTTTATTGTTTGTTGTGTCTTTGTTTATTTCTTCATCTCATTTTTAATATCCCCTAAAAGCACTGAAGGAAATGTAATCAAAATTATGTGAAAACAGGACGAGGTAACAGAACGAGAGCTGGAAACTACAGTTCCTACAGTATTTTAATTCACAGTCTTCTGTCCAGCTCCACTTCCCTCCTAATGTCCCTTGAATACTAAGGGTTTAAGGAGAAAATAAGAGACTCAGCTAATGGATTTCTTGGCACAGCACATTTGTTTTTCCAGGGTAACATAATTTTACATTTACATTTCACTAATAAGTTTTACCCTCAGGGTTCAATCCTAATTAATTAAATGGGGGAAAAAAGGCCAGGTGACTTTCACACCTTCAACCGCAGCTTGAATTTAATCCTTTAAAAGTAAGTACAAACACCAAACCTGAAATATAATTGCTTTACCAGGAAAAGCTAAACTCAACACAATAATCCCCAGCGCAAATAACCCTGGAAGCATAGGGTGCAGTCTGAGTCTTAGTGCAACTACGTGCATATGTAAGAAGTCTTAACTTTTTCTGCTTTTCAAATTACTTTTTACCTTCACCTTTAGAAGCAGAACAAATCTCCAGGACAACAAACTTTGAAGATTTGGTTTTCTGTGAAGATTTTCAGCCATGACAAAAGAATTCGTAGAGTACAATGATATTTCACAGTTAAACAGGTGTAGTTCTTTCCATTCTTCAATTATAAAATAGTAATATAAAAGATTTCCACTACTTAAGTCCTAGTATGTATTCTTTTTTGTCACAAGAAATGGTAAAGCTACAATTGTGTCTTCCCATGAGACTGTGCTATGACAGCATCCTTAGCAGATGCTCATAGGTTATTATAGGAGCTATTGACAGCAATTACGGATATGTGAAACAATGATTATAAAATAGATCTAGACAGAAAAGTTCATTCCACAGAAAGCTTTGATGCTTGGAACACTTTTCTTCATAAAGCAGGGTACAAAGCAGCTCCAGAGATATCTTTAAAAACAAATAAAATTAAATCCCTTCTGTGGAGGTCGGTCTCTTTTCCCAAATAATAAGCAATAGGACAAGGGGAAATGGCCTCAAGTTGCACCAAGGGAGTTTTAGATTGGATGTTAGGAAAAATTTCTACACTGAAAGGGTTGTCAAGCATTGGAACAGGCTGCCCAGGGAAGTGGTTTAGTCGCCATCCCTGGAGGCATTTAAAAGACGTGTAGATGCGGTGCTGAGAGATATGGTTCAGCGGTAACTTGGCAGTGTCAGGTTAGCAGTTGGACTCGATGATCTTAAAGGTCTCTTCCAACCTAAATGATTCTATGATTCTATTCCAGACACAGGCTAGCTAATATGTAGTAATGGGGATCCTATGGGAATGTTTGGTGAATGTCAGATTCTGAAGAATTGTTCAGTGAAGGGAGATATTAGCATAAACATAATAAAACTGTGGAATGTCAGTGAGATTTTATATTCTTTTTCATTACACTCTTCTGGCACAGGTCTCTAAAGTACCGACAAGTAAGTTAATTCCATAAACTGTTGAACTTACCACCAGCTTTGACCTCTGCAAGCAAGATGTTTTCAGGATAACAATATCCATCACATTTTAATTCAGTACACCTTTACACAGAGGCCAGCCTTCTGTCACCAGCATATATTTAGAGAAGTTCAGCTTCAAGTTCAGAAACTTACTTTCCAGTTATCAGAGAAAATAAATATGTTTTCTACAGTGTTTTCATATGGCTTGTGTTTCACGCTTAAATGTTCCATATACTGTTATTTCATCTGGTGGGATCCAGTCCCCTTCATGCTGTTTCCCATGCATCAAAGAATACTTAATTCTCCAAAGAAGCATGCAATTTCTTATGTGCTTGGGGGAAGGAGGAGCTGTTGTACTGTACTCCAAGTATACTCATCTGCTTCCAGGGTGTTTTCATTAGAGCAGTCCATCTTTGAAATGCCACTAAGCTGCTTACCTGTAAAGAAATGGAGGTGTGCTGTGACTCAGAATCCGGGGTCTCATAAATACAGCTAACGAGTTTATAGTACATTCACGTGCAGCAGAGAAAGGGACAGGATTCTGTGACCTAAAAGGCCTATCCAGTCTTACACTCCTTGTTTCTGTTGTTCAAAGTGAATAATGTAGCAAACATTTTATTCTCGATATATCTCTAAACACACTTACCTGCAGGAATGTTCCCTTTTGCAGTCACGTCCCTCCGCCATTTCTGCATAATGCATCTGAGAAAGATTTCTGTTTACATTGAATTTACTTTTACTGTTGCTCAAGGTCACAATTGCAGAAAATGTACTTTAATTCACATTTCGAAATCCGTAAATGTGACAGAAGCAGTCTGGGTACCTAACGCTGCTTAAATGCATAACATAGTTCAGTAAATAGCACTTTACATCTACTGTAAACTAGATATTGCTTTTTATTGATAGAACCAATGGGAGAAAATAATCCCCAAAAAATGAGATTTTCTAGAAATAACAAAATGGAAAAATGTTGGGTGGAAAGAACCTTCTGCCTTTTATAAAGTACATTAATTTATAAATTTGCTGTGAAAATTATGTTTTCCCATGTTCTTTTAATCATAAAATCCCAAAATTCCTATAAAAGAAATAAATATAACCCTAAATATAACCCCCTATGTGTTTGAAATGTAGTTAAATCACACAAGTTTTCTATTATATGACAAATACCTAAAGAGCTAAAAAAGATCCTACCAGGACATGTTGCAAAACACGTGATTTCACAATTATTTCAGTTGTCATATATAGTCACAAACACAAACAGATTACTAGGAAATAGACATCTATTGGCACACCAGTAAAATTAGTAATTGGTCAAGACCACTTATACTTGCAGGACTTTTTTTTTTTTTTGTACTAACAGTTCCAAATTGTGTGGGCACTTTTAATGCGAAGTTCACAACTTCTGCTCTCCAGAAGCACCTTCCCTGAAATACTGTGTCACATCATAAAATCAGAACACATTAGAGATGAAACTTGGAGCACCAGACCACATTTCAGCTCACTTGTATCAGCCTTTGGGCAGTAACATCCAAAGAGGAACCTAAACCAGGAGAGGTCAAAGGAGCAAAGGTCAATTCACAAACTGCTGCGCCCAGGTAGCTGCAGCCTTCTGTTACGTCTGGTTAGCTAATCCCTAAGGACTTCACAAGCAGCAATAAATATGTCTCTGTGCTGTAACCTGGATACCAGCATTCTGCCCCATTTGTCCTTTGGAACGTGAATATGTGCTTTACTCCCAGTAAATTTACAACCTAAACATCGACATGGTTGAATTTTCTCCCAAATATTCCACACTTCTTAGTTCAACTTAGAGATTTCTCAAGTTAAGATGTTTTACTGAAAAAAAAAAAAAAGGTTCAATTGATATTTTTTGTTGGTTACGTATAAGCCAGAAGGTATCACTGAAGTCTTACTTTGTCATAATCCTGAGCAGAATGAGAAAAATAAATATGCTAAAAATCTCATGAGCCTATGACAAACAACTCCACTCCTCAGACACAGCAGCTCTTTCAAGCAGGCAAGACAGAGTTTCCCAAGAGTAGGTCCAAGGCAACAGAATGAATTCCCTTATTAAAGATGAGACAGCACAAACCAAATTCCAAGTGCAAGGCTCATTCCCTTGAATTGCCGCCTCCTACACAATACAGAACACAGATACATAAATCACAACGTCTGCCAAAGGAAACCAGCAAATAAAAAAGCTTTATCAAGACACTTCATTGTACCTTCCCTCTGTGATAAAGGACAAAGAATAAAAATAATAAAAAGCCTGATGTCAGATGTTAGCCCTATTCCTAAATGACTACTAAAATATAGCATTTTGTTATATAATATGATAAGGAATAAAACAGAAATAAGAATAATAAGAAATAGAAGATGGGTGAACGCTGTCCCTGTGATTCCAACCCAGTTTCTGGACCAAAGACAAATGATTAAAAATCATTGCTGTTTTCATTGTTTATTTTCATGGTCCAGCCTTTCAGGAGAAATAAAAATAAAAATTCAGTCAGAGCTAAGTCTTGCCTGGCAATGAATAGATGACTGGAGTGCTCTTCTTTACCCGTGAGCTTCCCTCAGAGGAATCACATTGCCTGCAATAAATACACTACCTAGTGCTTCTAACTGTGAGCTGTAAGACTGTATCCCAAAATACATTCATGTAATCTGCGTGCATTGTGGTATATCTGAATTACAAAAACTTTGTCAGGGTCCTTTTGTTAGTACTTAATGCACAGGCTAAAATAGCTGACTCAAAATGCAATGTGAGCAACGACATTAATTTTTCAAATAACTCAATATATTGAGTATGCAGTTTTGCCATGAAAAGAATAAAGATCAAAAAGACCCACTTGGGCAAAATTGGCATAAAAATCTACCATATTCAAGGACAAAAACACTTCACAGCATGGGTAACCCTTAGACTAAATCTTCTCGATTTCATTTCAGGCTTGTAAGGAAAAGTTATGTTTGAAAAGTGTCTATTTTAAAGTAAATAGAATAACTGTACTATAGTAAGGATGAATCTTTTATTTGTTTTGAAGTGTTTATCGTGTTCAAAAGCATAACATTTGAAGGCTTTTTAACAGATTAAATATTGCCATGATTATTAACAATTTGAGTTTAAAATTATTTCTCTAGGTGAGGATTTTGTAGATTTTGTTATTCAAGGGTAACATAGAAAAACTGCAAGCAAGTTTTATGCGTAACAGCTTTAGTTGTTTCTATAACTAAAACAATCACAATCCTCTTCCTCTCATAGGAGCTAAGACTTCTGAAAAAATTAGTTAGCTAAAGGTTTCGCTAAAAGGTCAATGGAAGCAGCAGCTAGAAAAGCCAAGCGATACAAGTTTGCTTCCTGCTTATGCGCTAAGTCCATTTTTTATTTCTGCCTCTCAAGAACAGAACCTCGAAGCAAGTCTTCTAAAATCACCAGATGAAATTTAGTAGGATGACTTTATTCAGACTAGGCCATGTGGAGAGCTGATTGATAACCACAGTATGCACTCTCCAAAGCGGCTGGGAAAAGCCACTAGTGCCTGCTTTTCTTCGTGCTGCCCTTCAGCAGCAAGTCCACTGGCTAGTGCCTACAACTACCCTATAAATAAATTATTCATCTGTCACTTTTGGGTTTACATTGTATTCTAGCCTTAAAACCTCATTGTTTTCAAAGACGTCTTAGGGATTACTAAATTTGGAGGGTAACAAAAAAATTCAAGTATGTATGCATATAAAAACAGACGGACATTTTTAAAAGACCTATGGCAGTTAGGCACTCTTCTGTCCTGAATTAGACTAAGAGGTTACTTAGCAGTTTTTGGATGAAACATATTTCCCATCTCTTGAGCAAGGAGTTACAAAGAATAAAGAGAAGCATATAAATCACAATTGTGCAAATGCACGACAAACGTTTTATTCTGCCTATATCAACAACCATTATACACTTGATAACTGCAAAAACACCACAATATCTATTTGGCTAAGAAAAAGCTACAACAATCTAGATAAGTATCACTTTGAATGTAACTCATGGGAAAGAGTGGCCCAGGAAGGGCCCAAAAACCAGGAAAAGAGCCAGACTGGAGTAGAACAGCTGGGGAAATGACTGCAAGTTACAGCTGAAATATCTGTGTATGTAACATATATAGGGGAAGTATATCTATATCCACACATGCACTTAATTTCCGTATGTAATATATACATTAATATATAGAAATACAGAGAAATCATGTAAAAAAATATATGCGGCTATGCCTATAGAAATCATATGTATAGAAATGTCATGCGTCTAGAAAACAGATCCAGAAATACATATAAAAACAGAAAGATCATGTCTAGAAATTTTATATATATATATGAAGACATATTTCTCTATATAAAGAAACCATACACAGAAATCAGAAAGATACGTGAAGAAAAAGGAAATAATGCAGAACTGAAATCTGAGGAGACATCATCAGACCATGAGGGAGAAGAACAAAAAGTAATTTAAAAAAGACCCCACTGCTACAGTATCTCAGATCAAAGTTAATCTGGAAAGCTGGAGAGGTTTCCAGATGAAGGAACATGGTACCTTTTACTTAGTTTGTTATTTCTATTATTTTTCATTGTTCCAGTTTTTTTATTCTCTTTCTTTCCTTTTTCACTTCTGATACAGAAAATAATATAATTTTCTTTCCTTTTCTATTTTTTCCCCAATTTTTAGTACATAATTTGATTTTTAAACATAGTCATAACGCTTCAATTTAGTTTTTTTAATACTTTGTACTTAGCTCTTTGGGTAAAAAAAAAGAAAAAAGGTTATTCTATGTTTTGTGAAATGTCTGAAGCTGAACAGATATCATAGTTTCCTTCTCATTAAGAAGCCAAGCATCAGTTTTAACCAATTTAATGTCCCTCAGAGCACTTCTGGGTCATAAAAAACCTATAAAATATATCAGCGTTTACCTGACTTCTCTGACTCTCTCTTCTTCTGCTTTGTACAGCATAGCTATTTTTGTAATAAATGTGGATGTTCAAATTCCTTTTTTTTTTGTTTCGCATTTTCTTTTTCTTTTTACTTAACTTATGTAGTCATCTTTTTCTAGAATTTACAGCTTCTCTGTGCAGAAATGAACTAAAAATTCTATAATCTTGATCTCCACAAGCTGTACTTTGTTACCTTTCATTATTATTGCCCTAGTTCAGTGGTTTTGGTAAGTATTTAAGCAGCCTGACTGCAATGTTTATAGTCAGATATCTTTTTTCTTTTAAGAACATCATGCAATATTGTGGGGTTTGCATAAATCTTTTTTTATTAAAATATATCAAGAAGCTAGTGCTTGAAAAAGTTATCACTTGAAATACTCCAGTGCTTTGTAATCAAAAGTACCTGGCATCACTTGTGCTTCAGAGTCAAAAAGTTGAAATATTCATTATAAATTGTTAATAGAGGCTGCTGGTATTTTGTAAATACAGGTCTTTTATTCAGATTTTGAACTTTTTTTATATATATAGCTTAGCTAGAAAACCAAGGGAGTATAAAGAAAATGTGATGACACATTCAAACTTACTGAAAGCTGTGTTTTTTCTCAGTATTCTGTTTGTAAACAATTTCAGATGATCCTTTCAATAGTCCACCGCTTGCGAGGGTCAGATAAACTCTTTTAGTCCTTCCCCAGGCTGTTCTTTACATAGTGTCTGCTGCAGAAATGCCATCAGTAATAGACTGAGCTTCTGTAAAAAGTAGAAGCAAAGCAAGACAGTGAACATCACTTGTGGCGAGGTGAAGGCAGGAGTGCAATGGGTGATCATTTGGGGGGGAAGAGAAGGAGAGAATGAAGTGGGACTACCATGCAAGGATATATGCTGGGAGGCTGGAAACCTAGGAGGATGAAAGTAGGAGGCTGATGTCCTTATTTGAAAGGAGGGAAGAAAATTTGAAACTGTGGTATGAAAAGGGAATGAAAAGAAAGGCACATATCTATCTGTGATGGCATATAGTCAGTTCGTTACCATTGATACTGCTTATTCATACCAATGGCACCTAGAAAACAAAGAAACAAAAAACCAAACCAAAACAACAAAAAAACCCCAAAGCAGCTTGCGATTATCTGAGTTAAAGCATACTAGGGTTCAATTTTCCTCAGTTTACTCACCCCATCAACATTTTCTTCTGGTCACAAAAGATACTTGAAGGCTGTAAAATGCTACAGTGTCAAACATTTGTGAGCTTAGAGCATAGCTGGATTGTACTCTAATTCGTTTATAGCACACATAGGTCCTGTTCAGAACATTTGGGGACAAAAGTGTGCTTTTTTCACATCGAAACACAGAACTAACAAGTTTTAAGGAGACAGAAACTCATATTTTTGGCAAGCACTACTAGTTTTAAACATAGTTGTATTGTAAGCCTTGCCCAGACAGTCTGTACTTCTGAAGCCAAGGCATAGCTATATGATTTCAATGGAATCACAGTGGGCCTGAACTTAACTCTTATTTTAAAGTATAAGTATAAGTCCAAGCCTCAGTAATTCCTTGCTTAAACTGGGAAAGCATAGGACAAAGTATTACTTTCCCTTTTGTTTAGGTTGTAAGAATAATAATATTCAAACTCTGTCCCTCAAGAATCGTTCAATTCCTTTAAATGCCTAAAGCATTAAAGACTAGGTATCTTTCTTCTAAGATGGCCTAACTTCAAATTCAGTGTTGTGTTTTTAATGCAAAATTACTACAGCCATGATTGTAGTAAATTTGTCTTTGACAGATTGTCTCATTTAATGGTAACCATAGTAACACAGTTCTGCAATTATCAATTGTGAGTGCGTGTTCTACCTAAATAAATAAAGATATCATATGAGTTATGTCTTTAATTACATCTGCATAATTAAGAGCTAATCACAACAATTTTCAAAGTATATTTGCATTATTGAATTTTTAATCTTGTAATAGTATTGATATTTAGGTATATGTTTAACTGCAGTCCGAAAATATGTTGCTAGCAGATAATTTTGTTGCTTCATTTTGAACAGGCAGTGCAAGAGTTTCACTTACTGGGAGGGTGATGAACCTCAGAAAATGACTGTTTTGGTTAGGAGTCAATTCAGTTGCACTGCATAAAACTTACATTGGGGGTTAGTATCCATTCCTTCTTAAGAGTGGGAACCACAGAATCACAGGGGTTGGAAGGGACCTCTGGAGATCATCTAGTCCAACCCCCCTGCCAGAGCAGGGACACCTAGAGCAGGTTGCACAGGATGGCGTCCAGGCAGGTTTGGAATGTCTCCAGAGTCGGAGACTCCACCACCTCTCTGGGAAGCCTGGTCCAGTGCTCTGCCACCCTCAAAGTAAAGAAGTTCCTCCTCATGTTTAGATGGAACTTCCTACGTTCAAGTTTGTGCCTGTTACCTCTTGTCCTATCACTGGGCACCACTGCAAAAAGACTGGTGCCATCCTCCCGGCACCCTCCCTTTAAGTATTTATAAGCATTGATGAGATCCCCCCTCAGCCTTCACTTCTCCAGACTAAGATGACCAAAGTCCCTCAGCCTTTCAAGGAAATGTAGCCCCTGATTGTTGTGGGAGCAAAATTAGTTGCCAGTTCATGCTTTCCTATCAAACATATTTGAAATACAAAGTGAAGTTTACTGCGAGAAATACAAGATGCATTATCTGCAAGATAATGATTACACCCAGTAGTGTAATCCGCATATTTTTAGGTTTATCACAGATTTGTTGCAAAAGTTAAGGAAAAGTGATCACCCAGCTCTGAATATCAAGTTCAGAGACAGTAAGACAGTAAACAGCACCTTTCCATATTTATTATGGAAGTTTTTATTGTAGATACGAAAGTCAAGCTCTATCATTATACATCCAAGAAGTTTATGTTTAGACATTTTAAATTGCAAGTTTCATCCGATAATTTTCACAGAAATTTTAATAGATTTTTTCAGATCTTTTTCCCTTTGGCACCACGTGAGTCACTTTACTCATAAGTAGTCCAAGCTGTGGACCAAAGAGAACAGTTATGAATGAACTACCTGTTGATATTTTTGTGGAGATGACACTCATCAGGGAGTAATGCACTTGTTAAAGATTATAAATAGCACAAAAAGCTGTTTAAATTATAACTTTATGTAATTTATCATAAGCATCCTGACATACCCACTTATTGGAATAAGTCTCTATGACAAATACAGGGAAGAAAGGTAATACAGGTTACAGCACTATGCAAAAGCAAAGTCTTAAGATTGTAAGGTGGTCAGTTGTGAAACAGCTGTAATAGCTGCAGTATTCTTTAATAAGCTACAAATGATAACACCATGATATTTCCCTCATATGACATTTTAAAATATTTTGTTATTGCTAATGCCTTAGCCTACCAGGTAACAAATTTTATAATAGCCAACAAATTATTAAATATTGGTGTTCTATGTTAAAGTTTTACCTTTCAAAATATATCTATGGTGCCCAAACTATCAAGCCTGTATCTGAATTTTATTACAACTTCTATTTGTAACTGCGTGACCTTGCTCATTTAATGTGCTGGAATCTATAAAAAGCTCCATAGGGTGAAAAGTGCTCTCTTCTTTTTAAGCTTTCAAAGATATCTGCCTATACCTGATATGCAGAAGTTTCTTTAATCTCTGTATTTTCTCAGTTCATCACTTGTAGCCATCTAAATGTTTTTAATACCTTGCAGGATAAATGTCAGCAAAATATAAGTGCAGTCTTGTGCCTCAAGTAAAAAAACATTACTGCAGATAAACTTGAGAAGATTATCACTTAATAGGACATTACTTTGTATAGATAGAAAAATATTTTATTTAAATATTTTAAACTCCCCATTGTCTCTTACTTAAAGAAAAATAGAATTTCTATGCTTTCTCTCTCTCTCATAACTACTATACTAGACACTGAAAAGAACATAACAATACCTGTGGTTAACACCTGTGGTATGTTTCAAAGGTGCAAGTCTAGATTACATACAACCTCAAGTTAACTTTAACCATCCCAGCTTAGATACTAAAAGGAATACAGATGTGGTACCAGAGCCTTCAAAACAACCTCCACAAACATGATTAGCTAAAGTGGTCATCATCTACAATCCTGAAATTAAGATATAATCTTGAATTTGAACCACTTTTAAACCAGACCTTTCTATTTTATATATGCTGCATTCATATCTGCCCATTGCAATGAAATATTACACACTGAGAAAGAAAACTACATTAACAGAGAGAGGTGCTATTAAATCATCCTTGAACATTTTAGCTTCAAGTGAAAAACATTGATTTGTTTTCTTGCTCTGTGACACATTGGGAAAGTTGGGAAAACACACACAACAGGATAAGCATTAGTTGTTAGTTATTAGCAGTGCTTCTTATCCATTCATGGTCTTACAGAGATAATAGGGCTTCTGATTGATTTAGATACATTTGGTTGCTGAAGAATATCTTGCTCCATTTGCTGCTGAAAAGCAACGGCTGCTCAAGGCACCACCGGAGAACGTTGTTGAGCTGAGCACGTGACTAATACCCAGTGGCTGTTGACACAATGCTTCCTTTCAGGAAGATATACAGTTGTTAAGAAAATAGTCCTGTGTTATGATAAAGTCACTTTATGCTTTTATTGCTATTATTACCCTTTGCTACCTGCAATTCAACCTAACAAGTGACTGTGAGTGATAGTTAAGGAAATGCCAAGCCTCCTGTTTTCAGTCAGGTAAGTTCAGCCAAACACAGAAAACCTGAACTCTTTACACAAAGACAGAAGATATCTAGCCAGAATGAAAAGTTTAAAGTGTCTTTGATAAAATAATTAGCACTTGCTAAGACAACACAACAGCACCTATTACTCTTCAACTCATTCAGTCTATTTCTAACCCACCAATACTGTTGATACCAAACCGTCACTCCTGTATTAAACACAATTGCTGCTAAACTCGTAACATTTTAGCTGGACTCTTTCAATGTAAAGATCTCATCACAATTAAAACACATGAATATCAGAGCAATTCACCCAAAAAAATACTGTTTCAAAAGTAATTGGTTGGCCACTGCAATCTTAACACCTTCTACACCTGCAGATTCATTATAATGTCCCCATGACAATTTTACTGTTGAAAATTTTTCTACTAGCTTTGATTACTAGCTTCATTCCCATGAATAAAAGTGTAGCAGTGTTTAACAGTTAAGGTTTTTATTCATTATTTTCCACCAACTTTCATTTCCAGTTCCTTGAAGTTCCACTTGAGATTAAAATTAAGGACTCAGACCAGCTCAAGAGAGCATGGAAAAAAAAAAAAAGAAAGAAAGAAAAGAAAATCAACAGGATCACCTAGACTCTTACTTGCACATTTAATTAATCTTTCCTTGGTTTTTGTCATACCTGTTCTGGAATAAATTTTCTTTGACCTACATCTGTATCTCAAGTGCACATGGTTTGGCTTCAGTAAAACATTGCAGCAAGAATAGTGACAAAGAGATACGACGGTCTATGTAGTTTGCTATCCTAGTAAATTAAATTAACTTTCAGTTTTATTCTCTTTTACTATTATTTACTTAAAATATAGGAACTCTCACAACGTTTTGGGCAAAAGTGTCTTCTGTGACCAATGCTGCAGATGCCTGGGAATCCCAAACATAGAACAAGAATAGAATATGTAATAGAAACCTGCAATGCAGATCAGAGGTACGCAGTCTGTGTCAGAGAAGTTTGCCTTGGGGAAATGATGGAAGCCCAGTGATAACATCTACATCCATTTCTACAAGTTCATTATTTATTTTAATAAAAGTAGTAATTACTTGTTCTGCTAAATGAATATAATTGACTTATAGGTAAATATTTTTAAATATTTTCAAATTAATATGTAATCATATTCTAACTTTATAAATCTGTTTTTTTCAGTATTGCATGGAAGTCCCAGAACATCTTCCACTGAAATTAGATTGCCAGTTTCTATGACGTAAATTAACTTATGAACTGGAAAAAAATTCAATTTGAACATTGTGTTGCACACATAAACAGGAGGATGGAGGTAGCAGGTAAATTTAAAAGTTATGGAAAATGAACATTGATCCTTACTATGTTCTTACTGCTTTTGAATTCCAAACCAACAAAGTGTTTTTAAGCTGACAGTTGGGGGCTTCTACAGATTTCGGTTTTTATTTGGAAGTCCACATGATCTTTGTATAGTAATCTTTCACAATATTATCCTTTTCAGACATAAGGTCTTCATGATACTAACATCTTTTTCCCTTCTCCCCTCCTGCTTGTCATGTTGACACATTGAATGTCATCTTAAAATAGCTCTAATACTGCTGTAAACATTACTAAAGCAGACCTTTTGCATGCATATTGAACTTTCTTTTCTATGCAGTTTCCTTTATGAACACACACCAAAAAAAAACCCCACTGTAAAATCAGTCTTAAAATAAAGACTTTGAGGTAGCAGGAACTAAGTCTCATTGTATATTTGTAGAGTTTGCGTGTTGGATTTGTTACAACTAAAGGTATGACACTGCTGTAAAGGAAATGTCAAATACCTTTTAAATCATAGCAACGATAATATTAAGCAACATTTCTAGTTGAGGTAAACTGAGTGAAACTTTTCCTTGGTATCATCAATCATCAATATTTTGTTGAGCATTCTGTTTTGAACTGGGAAATATAAATTTTATCATACAAATCAATATCATACCTTCAATTAAAAAAAAAATAATTCATTTCCAGTAGTTTTATCTCAGAGATACAGCATACCTTACAAAAGAGTTCAGCAACAAGCAATGAAAAATACTTGGAATAGGAAAAACTAGAGCCTAAAGAATATTAGAAAATAATATTTTGCATAGGAGTCGATAAATGCGGGAAGGAAGATATAAAATAGTTAGTGGTATCTAATGGTTGATTCTGGCACTTCTTCATTTTTAAATACTAAATATTAAGAGAACATTTAACAAAAACAAATCCTTAGACCTTTTCCAATAGTTTCTTTCACTTGAATTTTATAGAAAGGCTCATTGGCAAGCTCAATGAAAGCCATATTAAGTTTTTACTGATGCCAAGACACTTTTATCTGAAACTGAAATTGTCCACAGATATAACATTTGACTCCCAAACACAGAAGCTCTTCATGTGCAGAGTCAGGTAAATAGGTCTTGACACTGTTTTGGGGTTTTGAAACATTTCTTGATTTAGATTACGTTCATACTAAAATACTTGGCTAAGTCTTTAAGTCATGGAAAATAACCCAGTATCCCACAGTACATTGTCATATGGACATATTTACCATCAACTGCCGTATTGTATAGGTCAGATTGAGTGTAAGCGGGCAGACTTCCCAGTGGCCCAGCAAAGACAAATTTAAGAAATGCTGGGTCAGATACCACCTGCAAGCCATATTACAAGAGCAGCCTAGATGCTCTTCTGGTCCACCTTCCAAGACCTTACTTCACAGCTTCCCAGACATCATCAGGCTTGGTGCATGTTTCTGTTGGTTCCTTGACAAGGTAATTTACTGCTTGTGGTGCACATGAGGATGACCACGTAGACAGCAGATGTGTTTAGGTCAGTAGGCAGTACCATAGGGGAGGACGTCAACAGACCTTGCATAATCATTCCACAGTGGCCAAGCATCCTGTAAAATGTACAGCTCAAAAAGATTTTGCAGTGAAAACAGAACTTACAAAAATGAAATGCCACAAAAACTGCTTTGATCCCAAGTCCTCCTCCTCAGGGAAGGCAGTGTTTTGGCAACAAAAACAGCACTGCGAGCCTTGTGAGTGCTACCGGAATGTCCTTGGACTCTATGCATCTGAGGTTCCACGATCCTGAGCTTAAATTTAAGTAGGAATAAAGGGAAAGATGGACAAAAAAAGCATATGTCCCTCTCAGCTGGGCCAGTATTATGTTACTAAAAAAAGCATTTTTCCCTCCCTTTTTTTTTGGCATGGTTCTGGTAAGGCTGCAGGATAAGGCATCCAAGTGGTGGGAGATTTACAGGTTTTTTTACCAGCTTGTAAGTCACATATGTATGTTGTATTAATAAAAGTATAATTGCAGCTTTTCAATGCTGAAAGGAAATTTTTTCCCAAAGAGTAAAAACCCATTTAGGAGTGCTGATTTTTATTCTGACATCACCTATAGTGGATAAATTCAGAAAATTTGACTGGAGCAGTCCTCTGAGAAAGCATTAATAATTTCCTCCTATTAATTAATCATCATTTAATAAAGCAGCAATTAATTAAAAAGCATACATTCTCATGGAGAATGTGCAGCCTTACAATTCTCCAAGGGTTGTCTAAACCTCACAGACTTATTGAAACCAATAGCCTGAGAAATGAGGTAAATAAGTTTATCATTTCAAACAGACAATTAAGTTATAAAGTCATTTAAATATTTCTCATTTAGAAAGCTTTCCTGAAGAGCATTGCTAAGTGAAAAATTAGGACTATTCTACATTAATAAACTAAGACATAACTGACAAAATTGTACAGACCTTATACAGATGATAGTAAGGACAAATATCTTGAAATATCATCTGACTAAAATAAAAAAAAACCAGTATCAATACGATATTTCGTATGATCACACTTTGATATTTCATCATAGTGAGAATTCAGGTAGTTGTCCATGTTTCCATGGATCCACATACCTGTGTTCACAGTTGCATTAATAACTCACAAAAGGTGCTTCTTCTAAGTCTTTTACTTAAACACAAAAGTTTAATATGAACTCCTACTGAATACAGACCATCTCACAGGGCCTGCAATGGTAAGCAAATCAGAACAGCAGGGGAAAAAATTAAAAAAGACAAAATTTCCTATCACTTCCTTAAAGATCACATCTTTGAATGTACAGAATACCATTGTGTCATGCTAGCTGGAAGATAACATCTCATTTTAAATACAACCCAACCTTATTTTGTAATGGTCCATCTTTTCTGAAATGTTTGGAAAGAATTCAAAAGAATTAAAAAATATTGGATTATATACACTTCAAAACAATTGCCTGCTTCAAATACAAAACAAGTATTTTTATGTCATTTTTTAACTAGAGGATTCTTTTGCTTCCCATAAAATAAATTTGCATTTATTAACTACGTTAGTAAGTAAATCGGTGAGTGCTGTGTATTAAATGCCTTGCCAAAGCAAATTTCCCTACAGATCTCTCAGCAGTTATTTTTAAATCCAGGAAATTATGTTCTAAATCTAGGAAATACATGACACCTGAGTACACAATGTATTTTGCAGTCCTGTGGCTCTTCAGGAACCAAGTTGTCAAGGTAAATATTATCACACAGTTGCCCAAAAGATCGCTTTACCTCTGAAAAGACACAAATATTTATCTCCTCTTGGGGTCAGGAAAGTTCCTTTCGACCTGAGTTTGTGGTAATATAAACAAGTACCCTTCCTTTGCTTTCTTACTTGGGCACGTACAAAGGAGTAAATATTTTTACTAGTAGTTCTTCAGACCGTCAAAAATAAATTAATAGAATAAAAATCACAGAATCACAGGATGGTAATGCCCGTGTTGAACTTCATTAGATTCCTCTCCACCCAATGCTCTTGCCTGTCCAGGGCTCGCTGTATGGTGGCACAGCCTTCTAGTGTGTCAACCACTCCTCCCAGTTTAGTGTCATCAGCAAACTTGCTGAGGGTAAACTTCATCCCCTCATCCAGGTTGCTGATGAACATGCTGAAGAAGACTGGACCCAGTAGTGACCCCTGGGGAACACCGCTAGTTACAGGCCTCCAATTACACTCTGTGCCGCTGATCACAACCCTCTGAGCTCTGCCATTCAAGCAGTTCTCAATCCACCTCACTGTCCACTCATCTAACCCACACTTCCGAAGCTTACCTATGAGGATGTTATGGGAGACAGCGTCAAAAGCCTTGCTGAAGTGAAGGTAGACAACGTCCACTGCTCTCCTCTCATCTACGCAGCCAGTCATGCCATCACAGAAGGCTGTCAGATTGGTCAAGCATGATTTCCCTTTGGTGAATCCATGCTAATCACTCCCAATAACTTTCTCTTCCTCTACGTGCTTAGAGATGACAACCAGCATGAGCTGTTCCATCACCTTTCCAGGGATGGAGGTGAGGCTGACTGGTCTGTAATTTCCCGGGTCCTCCTTCTTGCCCATTGTGAAAACTGGCATGACATTAGCTTTCCTCCAGTCCTCAGGCACCTTTCCTATTCTCCATGACAATTTAAAGATGATGGAGAGTGGCTTTGCAATAACATGTTCCAGCTCCCTCAGCACTTGTGAGTGCATCCCATCAGGGCCCATGGATTTGTGGGTGTCAGGTTCGCCTGAATGATCTCTAACCCGATCCTCCTTGATCAAGGGAGACCCTTCCTTTCTCCAGGCTCTCTCTCTTACCTCCAGGGTCTGGGACTCCTGAGGACTGGCCTTAGCAGTAAAGACTGAAGCAAAGAAGGCATACAGTAACTCTGCATCCTCCATCACCAGGGCACCTACCTCATTCATCAGCGGGTCCGCATATTCCCTAGCTTTCTTTTTGCTACTGATGTACTTGAAGAAGCCCTTCTTACTGTCCTTGACATTCCCTGACAGGTTTAATGCCAAGTGGGCCTTAGCCTTCCTCATTGCATCCCTGCATACTCTGACAGTGCTCCTGTACTTGTCCCAAGTGGCCAGTCCCTTTTTCCACATTCTGCAAACTTCCTTCTTCCATTTCAGTTTTTTTTAGAAGCTCCTTGTTCATCCATGCAGGTCTCCTGCCTCCTCTGCTTGATTTCTTGTTCCTAGGGATGCACCAATCTTGAGCTTGGAGGAAGTGGTGCTTAAATATTAACCAGCTGTCTTGCACCCCCATTCCTTCTAGAGCCTTAGCTCATGGGATTCCTCCAAGCAGGTCTTTGAAGAGGCCAAGGTTAGCTCTCCTGAAGTCCTGGGCTGTAATTCTGCTTTTTGCCCTGCTTCATCCATGCAGGATCCTGAACTCCAACATCTCATGGTCACTGCAGCCCCAATCTTCAAATTCCCAGCTAGTCCTTCTTTGTTTGTCAGCACAAGGTCCAGCAATGCACCTCTCCTCATTGGTTCCTCCACCACCTGTGTCTAAAAGTTATCATCAATGCTCTGCAGAAACCTCCGTGACTGCGCGTGCCTGGCTGTGTTGTCTTTCCAGCAAATGCCAGAGTAGTTGAAGTCCCCCATGAAAACCAGGGCCCGTGATCGTGAGGCTATTTCCAGCTGCCTGTAGAAGGCCTCACCAACTTCCTCTTCCTGATCTGGTGGTCTGTAGTAAACACCCACAACAGTGTCTCCCATATTAACCTGCCCCTTAATTCTTACCCATAGGCTCTCAACACATTCTTCATCCACCCTCTCACATAGAGAGCAACTCTACCACCTCACCCAGCTGGCCTGTCTTTCCTAAAAAGTACACAGCCATCCATGACAGCATTCCACCATGTCTCTGTAATTGCAATGAGATCACGGCTCTGTGACTGCACACAGATCTCTAATTCTTCCTGTTTATTCCCCATACTACGTGTGTTGGTGTACAGGCATTTCAGAGAGGTAGTCGAGCATGCAGGTTTCCCTGGAGGAGAGCAAGAGGGTCCACCACAGCCATTAACACCCACACTTGAGGTGGTTGGCCTTCTGGATCTCATCTCAGTAGTCAGCTAAGGAACATTTGTCACTGCTCTGGTTGGCCTGGTTTATTCCCCAGTTGGCTAAGTTGGTCTGAGCATTGCCGTCTTGAACCCCACCCCTCAAGTCCTTCAGTTGATGAACAGTCCTTCCAAATGAACAGAAGAAAGAAAAAAAACCCAGTGAACTTTGCTATACCCTAATCTGTGGTGCTCAGTACCAATTATAATATTTTTCAGAGGTCATAACACCAAAAAAAAAAAAAGGTAAGAAACACCATGCTGTGACATATGAGAGATATGCTATTGCACTTTTTATAATACCATATCACGCCTTAAACTTGCATCCTTGAACTTACTTCCTTTAGCTCTATTTTATGACATTATTTTTGCAACTGTTGCTGAAATTAGAACCCAGTCTTTAACAGATTCCCCCATCAACAGAAATTATTGCTTGTGAATTGGGAGACCATTACAGTAGTCTGCAAATTATGATTAAAAATAATTAAATAATACTAAACCTGCTAAAACTATTTCCTATCCAGCAAAAATACTAGATAGAACTGGACAAAAAAAATAATTTCAATGAAACAAAGATATGAGTCACTGTGAATCTTTTTTTAATGCATATAAAATGTATTACCTTCAGGAAACAAACAAAAAAATGTGGGAAGGTACAGGGGGCAGAATACCAAGATCAAAATCTTAAGGCTTTCCTTTGCCATGATTTTATTTTTTTTTTAAATCTTCAGGGTGAAGAGGGGCTTTGACAAGAGAAAGCAAGCAAATGCTTGAATTCAATTTTTTGTTGTGACCCATTTTGTTGTGATGCATGAATTATACATTGGTGATAATATTCAGAGAGGGTTAGCAAAATAAACAGACAAAATCAATTCTCCTTTATTTTCACTATCTAAAATCAGCTACCATATTTGAAGAAACATCACCTACCAATGAAGGCTACGTACAAGAATACCTCCTCAGAACTTTAGCCTTGTTCTTTACTATTGTTTTACTTTTGCTCACATGTACACACGCCACCTGTATTTCTCTTTGATTTCTGGATTTAGCTGAACTGCAACCTGCTTGGTTTCATGAAGTTTTTAAGCAAAATAATGACTCTATGCTGCGAAGCAGCATGACACCAGGGTCACACGAGAGTCCAATGTCAACTCTGACCCATGCTGCAGAAACTTTGGCAAATCCGTAGAAGAAACTGGGATGCAGAGTAATTGAGAGGTTTACAAGCTCAATTGCCTTTGCCTGAGGGCAGGGTGTATTCAACTAAAGATGAATTGATAACACGTACTTGAAAAGTACAGTGAGGGAGTCAGATTTTAAAAAGCATGGTGCTGAAAACACATTTCTTTCATGATCTTACTTGCAAATCAACGGTCTGAAAATTTAACATGTCCTTTTCTTTGCATGACGCGGTAGTAATTCTGCTCAGCAATTAAAGACCCTAACTGAGAAATTCACCCAGTGGAACAGAAAGCGAAATCTCAAAAATGTAATTAAGTCAGATTAGGGCAAAGCCAAAACAGTTTCCTAAAGGCATATGCTTTCCTTTAAAAAAGAAACTTCTGAGGAGCATCAACATTTCATTCCAAAAACATTTCTTTACTGCTATTTCAAATTACTCTATGTAATTCTTTCTTGTGGACTAAGATTTACTCCACAACTTCATACTTACTTGATAAATAATGCCATAAATTCTCCTCTCCCTAATCCTTCAAATTCCCAAACAGTTACAAAACCATTTCTATTTTACTTCTAGCATTTCCTTTATGAGAAATCCAGGCGCATGAAATGCAGTTGCACCACATTTAATGTCTGCAGTTATTCAAGAGGTAATTTTAAATACTAAGTCCCAAGATATATTAGACAGTTTTAGACAATTCAAATGCTCTCTTTTGTGTTATTTCCAACCATTTCATCACTCATTGCAAAGCATTAGAGGAAATAATGACAATTTCCAAATGACAGGGACTGTGCCTGAGGGTTTTTATGTGGGCTTGACTTTATTGACATTAGTTTCTCTGTCAGGCACAGAAAGAATAAACAGAGTACAACAAACTGATTCTTTTTAAGAATTATAACTGCTATAACTGCTTTGCTATGGTGAATAAACTAGACCCAACATTTATTTTATCATTAAATGTGTACTATAATTCAACACTACATGGAAATGTATTCATAGAATTTAGGGCCAGACATTCATTTCTCATGCATAAACACAGTTAGGAGTCAAGCTAAATGAATCAATATATTCCTGCTAGAAGCTTCAAGAAGTCTTCCTAAAGGCACACAGCAATGGACGACTGGCAAAAGGTTCACTAAAAATTCAGTCACATCAGACAGTGAATTCTGGGTAGGAATAGTGAATAAGGATGTTAGAGAGAGAGAGGAATTAACAGATTTAAGACATTGCTGAGAATTCAGAAGGTCCCCCTAAATACCCTTCTCAATACCCCATAGCAGCTGCAATCAATATCAAATTTGTTTCATCAGTCTCTCCATTTCTGCTCTTCTGCTAGCCAGAAAATGCAAGGGAAGCTTTTGCATATGCAGAGAAACTATCTGTTTATACAGGCAGTAGTGAGTATAAGAAAGATCTTTTGACATCTTCCAGTTTTTATCCTGTGCAATTTAATGTGATAAGTAATTAAACACTGCATCTGTTGATGTCATTTATTTGCATGGATGGAAGTTCTGTGACCCCATAATTTCAGTTTCATTTGTACTAAGTACTCTTAAATTCATTGCTCTTTCTGCTATGAAACTGAGCAGCCCATCCAAATACAGGTTACATTTTTTGATGTAAATAAAAAAAAAACCACTTTACAGATCCTTTTATTCCTCTATTCGATTCCAGAAAGGTGATAATCCAGAACAACTTTTTACTGATTGGTAATTTCACTCTTTGCTGCAATCAAGTGTGAAATATACAGAAACAGAAGAATACAGTGGAAATCAAGAAAAGCACTGTCAACAATTAGCCAAGTTTGCACGACCTCTTTTACTGTTCAAAAGAACAGTGAGGTGAAATTAGTGAAATTTGTTATAGGTAGTTTGCTTATTATAGGCAGTCCATTTAAGGACAAAAAAAGATTTGCTGTTTCTTTCAGCTATTAAAATTGTCAAAACTGTTTCTGTCTATGTGTGAGTGAAACACAGGTAATAGTAAAGAAGCTCAAGCTGAACTTTCCTCTCTGTAAGCCATCTCCTTATTAAACTGACAAAGCAATGCTCTGTCAACTCTAAATGTTGCTATTCCAGTTGACTTTCTGACCTGTTGATTATAGGCTCTTATGATCTGTTACATTATTATTTTTCTGTTCCCAGAATACTCCCAAAACAATGGAAATTCAAGACAAAACCATACCTTAAACCAGCAGTGAATGGATTTCAGTATCACTTATTTCCGGGAGCCCAAGGTGAATTTGGGCGGGTTTTTTCATTTTGTATTGAGAAAATGCATTATTGCAATTCATTCTTTTCTCTCCTCAAAAAAAAAAAATTTTCCTTAATAAATCAGATAATGAAGGGAGTGGGAAAACAGATAAAAGGAAATCATTTAACTCATTTACATATGTTCACCTGTACCAGGCTGCTATCATCCTCTTATAAAAATATTTAATGTCGTGAGTATTGTTCTGTAGCTGCAAAAACTGTAATAAGTTACAGTTTTCTAGCTGAAACAAGAAGTTGGGAGACAATTTGTTTGTTACTTGTTTGTTCAGAAGCATATTAAAACATGAGAAAAAAATTAGTCTTCTGGGTGAGACAGACTGGAGTAGGCAATTTAAAAAGGTTACCTTCTAAAGAAGATTTTAGGAAGAAGAAACATAAAAGAAGCTAATTGATTTGAAGAATATTGACCATATTCTCTTGGGTATTTTATATTGGTGCCTAACACAGAATTTTAGTGAGAACTAGATATTTAAATACTCCTGAGAAATGGGGCTTAAGTGTCTTCTTCTCTCCCTGTTTCTTATGAATAAAATCTTGGTTTACCCAGCAGTTGACATCTTTTCCTACTTTTCATTTTTACATAAGAACAGCAGAGACCAGATCTCCTTCTTTTAGTCTTTTTTCCAGACCAGTATCTCCAGCAATTTTTAGTTCTCCACTATGGAAAGCAGCAAGTGCTATTTCAATACATACTATTTATTACGCTTGAATGGTAAGTCAATAACTTCCCTCCACTGTTAATCACTTGGGGCACATCTCTAAAGAGACAATCTAGCTATTTACTGACTCAGACCTCCTGAAACGACACAGGAACCCCTGAGAGCACTTGTTGGCCTTACGTTAGGCCAACTGCTCCTCTTTCCCCCAGGACAGCGTGGCTGCTTGTGCCTTCCTGTTGCCCAGGAAGCCTTCCAGCCACCCCCAGGATCTCGAGCAAGACACCATCTTCCTTCTGCTCCTACTTGCTCATGACTATAAGCAAGCCAGCAGAACTTAGTAGATGAGGATGCTGGGAATGGAGAGGTGGTACTGGAGAAATACAGAAAAATTATTGTCTGACATGTCCTATTCTAAAGCAGGTTAAGCTGGCACCTGCCTTAAGGTGAAACAAAGATCTTTATTTAGGATGAACATGAAGACTTTATGTCCACAGATCTTGATAATTTCTGAAGTTTGTTATAATTTTCTTCTTTCAAAGTCCTACACAACTGGATTTAAGGTGAAGCATTAATTACACAGTAATATCTTTCATATCCTTAAGGCAAATGTACACAGAGTAAAGCTTTATAAAGATCTTAGAGTTTTCTTAATAGTAAAGCAATACCTTTCTTCATCACATCATTAAATATGGGCAGTTATTTGGGATATATTTCTTAGTGTAAAACAAATGTGGCCTTGCTCACGTTAATCAAAATTTTAAATGCATCATCCTTTAATTGGCAATATCTATAGACAGCTGAAAATATTTTCTGAATTACTACTTTTATTAGGTAAAAAGCCCATCCTTTTATATTACAGTCAAGTAAACATATACACTGCTGCACCACATTCCAGTTTTGGCACTGCACCACTAATATACCACCTATGGAATATAGTCTCAAAAACAAGCTTCTAAAATTAGGTGACAACTGGAAAAAATCATCATCAATACAAGGAGTTAACTAAGATAAGATTGCTAGTGAGTGACAGGTTCTGTGTTTTAGGTTTGTACTATGAGGTTTCCAGCACAACACTGAAGGCTTGGTTTATCCAAAGCACAATGGTTAGTTACAAGTTCATGTCATGCAGAAAAGAACAGTGCTATATCTACTGGTCATATACTACATATGTTTCTGACAGTTCTTTCAAACTTCCTTTTGAACTATAAAAGGAGCATTACCTGTTGGACATTAATATACCTGAAAAATTAGAAAAATCAATACACCTAGACCAAGAAATACCATCCTGTGCACGAGAAATTGAGACTTGCTTCCAGTAAGATGTTTGAAATATTGAAAAAGTACTATACTTTCAATTACTAATTGAAGTTTAAAGATCCGCTTAACTGCACTGCTATGTGAGCGTATCTTCTAATTGGAATTTAACTTTGCAATCTGGAAGCTTTCGCAGAAAATCTGCATTCTAGGGTCAAAACAAAACGAAACTGAACAGATCTGAGTATTTTACAACTCTGTAAGCATACTCATTTTCTAAATTCTCTGAAGTGTAAGTACACAGTAATGGTGCTGTTAAAATTGCCCCCTAGTGCATGAAGACAGATTCTTAGCATCACAATTTTAACACTTTACTGATAGCAAGAAGACAAAAGAAGTAGTACAGTTAAGCATCAAGCCAATTGTTCTAAAAAGATATATCAGAACAGAAAAAATAATCTACAAAATCATGTATAAAAAAATCATCTACATCATTACATAGATGTAATTAATTTTATTGTGCAGATCAGGGATAGGAAAATCAAGACGTTATTTCGCCTTGCCTTACAAAATGCTATTTGCAAAGAAATATTGTAAAAAGCAAGAATATATAAAAGACTTAAAATTCTGTCTTGTGAAGAAAACTACCAACAGAAGAAGAAAGCTTTTATTTCAAACCTTCAATGAGATGGCTTAAAGATTTTTAAGATACTGGAATTTACTACATAGAAAAACATCATATAAATAAAATTATTTGAATACCATATCTGAAACTGGGTCTATTAGACTCAAACCATAATATAATCAATTTTAAGGGGTTTTTTTTCTAATAAGAATGAACATTTCTAATCTTAAGTGGTGATCAAAGCTACAGAATGAGAAGATTCTAGAGAGATTTACTTTGAGCAAAATCTCACCAGAACATATTATGTTGGAAGATTTGCGTATATGAAATTCAGTGAAACTAAGTATTTTTGTTATTTTTTGAATATGCTGGCACTACAATAGATGCAAAAATTAATCACCACTTCCTGCCCTCCAAAAAAGATAGATAACTTTGCATTGTTCTATAAAAGACTTAAAGTTTTTAGACTGTAGAGGAAGAAAAATTAGTTCTGCTAGCTTTCCATTTCTATGATAGCCACAGCTGAAGAAGGCTGGCTATTGCAGCCTGACATAATGAACTAGCTCTATTAGATACAGCATTTGTTGCATTTCTATTTTTCCTAAACTTTGCAATACCAAATAATACCAACCATGACATATTAATTTTGGAATGTGTCTGTGGAGTACCAGTATCCATAGCTTTAGTTTTTGTATTTTGAAGGTGGTATGTTATTTTAACATTCTTCTCAAGCTTAGATATAACCATTGTTTCATCAGAGCTTGAAACAAAACAAAGCTATAACATTATTCTCTCCAGTCTTTGGAGAAGTTTGGGTATCAACAGCTCTTAGGTAGCAGTAATGAGCTGCAATGCAGCTCAAATGCACATCCTCACAACTCTCAGTTCACACGGTAACAATGAAAACCCAAAGTTGGTTTAAAGGTTGTTATCAAAGGTATCATCAATGATACATAAATATGTAGGACATGAGTCTCATGAGTAGACCCTAGATATGTTAGGACCGGGGCTCTTAACAATACCCATGGAGTTGAGTTCAGATAGCTGATTAACGAAAACAAATCAACTATTAGTAAGCTAAATAGTTTAGCACTAAACTGAAGAGAAACAAAAATATGGAACTTGGCAATCGATATAAAACCCCTGTAGTAATAATCTGACAAACTCACAGAAAAATTGTAAATCTTTATCTTTTAAGCAACCATATCAAGTCCACCAAAGAAAAGATTTTTGAATGAGTTAAAAATCTAAATTAATCTCAATTAAACATCTCACAAAGCAATATTCATAATTTTCAAATTAATCAAAAGGGAAAATAATAAAGAGACTTTGGTAACAGACTGTCATCTGAACACAGCTGTGTATAAGAAGAGCTGAAATAAGAAAGTTCATTGTTATGAATGGTGATATGCTAAATTTCCCTAACGTTGTATGCATAAACGTTAGGACGAGCAAGGTGCAGCACGTACTTTTCTGATTAGGGATATAGAAAAAAAGCTAAGCAGATTTACATTCATAAGCAGCATCTAGAGTAAGGTTACTAAGAAAGGGAACAATAAAAAAAAAAACAGTAATTCTCTTCATCGGCAGGAAAGCTGTTTCTCTCTAATGGATTGAATCTTGGAGCTCTTGAAGTCAATATTGTGTCTTTACTTTTAAGGGGCACTGGAGAGGTCAAATGTGTTTTTTAATTACTTACTCTAGAGCTTATAAAAGGTTTGTTTTCTGGTGACTGCTTTTTTCAACATAGCATGAGGGCAGAACTTCATTAGCTGGCTATATTTTCTGATTATCATGAAAAAGCACATGCTTCACTCTTCAAGTAATATGTAAATACCCAAGACACTTCATCAAAGTATATAAAGTTTAAATTTAAATTACTTTTATTTATATTGGTTTCTCCAACCCTTCTTGTCTCCTACGGGACTCCTATTTCGTGTTGTAGTATCAGTGCTGCAATTTTGAAGACTTTTTTTTTTAAACTAACCGTTTATCCACTTGGAATATTTACATCTATTTAACTGGATTTTTCTTCCTGTAGCATTTGCATGCCATCTGTGCCATCATTAATTTATACTAGATTTAGAAATGTGATACAGATTAAGTTATTACCTGCTGACATGAATTTTGTGTTTAAATGCTGCAGATAAAAAAGGGCTTAAGTAACAACTGTTCAGATGCGTCATTGTTTTTTAATATATTACAGCTTTTTTCTGCTGCAGGTTGCACTGACAGTACCTGGTCCAAGAATGAAGAGTCCAAATACATTTTATGCAGCATGAGACAGGAAGTGCTTTTCTGTAAGAACAGTTATCTTTACCCCACAAAAACCATTGTGCTCATATACGGCACGATCCTACCCTTGATCTCTGCACTCTCATGAGACAAAAGTGCTACCTTAATTACAAGAAAGGAACAGCAATCATAAAATAGGATTAAAAGAATAATAGCAGCAAGTATGAGAGCTGACTACTTGTCCTGGTTTGAGGTAAAACAGGACCAATTTTGTTCAGTAAACTTTGCTTTTTATCTAAGCCTTTTCTAACTGCTGAAATTACCAGCATGTTGTGCAGGAAAACTGTTCTCTCTCAGAGTGATAAGGCCGAAGTTTATAGTTGATTCCAAGGAATGGTGTGCAGAGAAGCTCCTCCTTATACCTATAGCTATGACAACCAAGGCCAGCCAACTTTGTTACTTGCCCCGTTGGTGGGTCGGAAGCGGAAAAGCGTAGAGGGGAGGAGCGGACAGGACAGGTGACCCAAAACTGACCAACAGGGTATTCCATCCCATCTGCCTCATGCTCAGTATAAAGGCTGAGGGATCAAAGGGTCAGCCCTTTTTCTTCAGTGGCCAGGGTCCAAGAAGGACTCTGTTCGTCTGCCTCTGATCCCAATCCCTATCCAGAATCCAGTTCCTGTGTATCACTGAGCCCAGTCTGGGACTTCCCCAGTGCCTGCTGGTGACGTGATTGTCATCCTGGGAGCTTGATATGGTTTTGTATATATTTCATTATTTTCTTTGTATTATTTTATTATTAATATTTCAGTAGTTTAGGTCCTTCTAAACTCTTAATTCTCTCTTTTTCTCTCTCTCCTGCTTCCCTTCGAAGCAGAGCAGAAGGAAAGAACATCTGTTGTTCTGCCTGATTGGGCCAATCCAGCCCAAACCACAACACTACTAGTCTTGGAAAGCATTTTCATGACTGAACCTAAGCATCATCTCTGGCACGTTGTACGGCAAAACGGTTATATCAGGAGAGGTAGAGAGCAGATCCTCTGGATTTTTCAGAGAAATTCTTTACTACACAAGCTGGGGAAGGAGACATTTAAAATTCTCTTAGAAGTCAGTGTTTCTAGAAAAAGTTTTCTGCTATATTAAATAAACTAAAAAAAAAAAAAAATTTACCTCTTGAGATAGAAGTCAGACCTTGATGTGAAATTGCATGAATTTATTTGCCCACTTACTTTCAAACCTTTTTAGAAATAATTGTTTTTTTTAGTGGCACAATTTTTGCTTCCACCACTTGCTGAGAAAGCTCTCATCAAGGCCAGCACTAAAGTTTTCTTCAAAATTGCAGTGAAGAGGTTCAGCCTGTTCCAGGTACACACTTTTCACTACCGTTTACCTTCATTCCTTAACTGGTTTTGCTGCTGGTGAAAAGAACAGGGTCAAAAATTATTATCCTGAATATACAGTATTAATGAAAATATCCCTCTTAGTTAAAAGAATGACCGGCGGTTACCCCTGGAAACAAACACCAAAGAACAAGTGTAATAAAATTTGCACTTTGGCTAGTAAAGACAATATAAATGCTACAACTACTTAAGAGGCCATTTTAAATGAAACTAGCATGCTTGGCACAACCTTAACTCATAGCCCTCTTTTCAGAAAATGTAATTGAGTAACTGGAGAGAGATTTGTTGATTTATGTCACTTTTCAGATAAGCTTCAGCACACACCATTAGAGGGCAACAATAGTCTCCACTGCCTTAAGAAGGGAGTCGCATAGATCATCTGCCTCTTGTAATAACTCATTCACCAGAAGATGAAATTTAGTCTCCCTTTAAATTTTTAACTAACAACTCTTATTATTTGCTTAACCTAACAATTGCATTTTTATGAATGTATTCTCTCCTAGACATGCCCTTTCCCCTAGAGCTGCTCATTTCAGAACAGCCAGAAAAAATCTAGTATTACAGGTTATTGCTGAAGAGCAATAATTTTAAGATTCTGTGATTCATCTGTCATGCCCCTTATTACTCCTAAACCAGCGTAGCTGCTGTGTGGAAAGACGAAATAGTTCATTACTCAAATCTTTTGAAAATGTTCTTTGAAGAAGCCTATTTAAAGAAGCCATTGCTTTTTAAAGAAGCAATGGATTATTGATGCAAAAGCCAGTTGTGAAGTTCTTGCTCTGAGTACAGCCTTACTTCTTGAGTCTCACTGATTTCATGGCTGCCTACAATTTCACAAGCACTTCAGTCAAAGAGTTACAGAAAATAAGCAAACAAAAGTGTGCTTGGCTGAATGCATTTATCTCAGTGAAACACACAGGACACCATCAACACTCAAATACATTATCTGCTTCTTCTAGTAACATGTGAGAAAAAAATACAAACAGCAGGAAGACATCTTTCCTTACCAAAAACAGTGTGTGCTCTAGGCAACCAGGACACATAATCCAGTTAAACAATCTTGAAGAATGGAGAATCAGCACTGAGAAGAAAATAAATAATTAATTTTAAAAATAAAAAACCAGAACAAAAAAGCCCAAAAACCACCACCACCATTGACCATTTCTGCTTCCTGACTAGAAGTCAAAGCCCGAACTATCTGAACTCAGATGCTGCTGTTTGCAATTCACAGAGAAGAATCACTCAAAAAAAATCCCAGGAAGAAGGATACAGTTTCTCCAGTGCTGCACTCTGCTCAGGCTTCAACAGGCCATATGAGTTAACAGAAGGTCCTGTTGTGATTAACAGAAAAATGGAAGCTCGTCAATTGTAGCTAAATCAAAATGTTTGAGTAGCAGATTCTAGTTAAGGTTAATTTGAAAACTGCATGTACTGCTCTCAGCCTAGTTTCTTTCTTGTTATAGTCAGGATTTCAATCCTGGCTCATATTTTGCTAGCTCTGGAAGTACATCGATTTTATATTTAGCTGCTCTTCCTCTGATAATGAGTTTTCAATGTTAAATCATCTGTGCTGTACCAGAATTTATGTATGAAAACTGACAATTTACATCTGGTCAATTTGCCCAAATCTTCCTTCAGCTGCTGCCATCCTGGTTACACAATATTTCTGTAAATATGTTGAAATATGGTAGATATTAAACCAAAATTACTCAGCAATCACACGAACATTGTTTGTGGAAACATGAAATTTTAGTGATGTACTTATGATACTTCTCTCCATATCTAAACCTGGCATAGTAGATATTTTAGTAAATTATATCAGCACTAGGAAACTGAATTCTTTCTCCAGATTCAAATTATTTGGGTGGGGATTTTATTTTATAGCATACTCAACAATAACAATTTGTCATACCGACTATCATAGGTGAGCCCACATCCACATCAGGATGCTGAAGTTGCTCAGCCTGAAATCCTTCTTTTTCCCATCACTTTCTGATGTGACAAGTTCTAGTCAATATCATTCACCTAATGAAATTCAGCAGCTTATTTTCACCTCCTTGATTTTCTTTCCACTTGCTACAGGAAGCGTGAAGGTTATAACCAAACTGCCTTGTAGAGAGAGAAACCTAGGCCACAGACCTGCTGTCTACGATGTTCCCACTGTCCAGAACTAGTAACCTGTGGAGATGACTGATGTACAACCAATGCATAGCACTTTGCCTATTCTCCTCAAGGTTTTGCATAATGTCATTACAGCCCCAAGATAAAATGGGAGGATTTTTTTCCCAAAAGTATCTAAAATAATATTCAGACAGCACTGCATTTCCTACCACAGTTCTGAGGAAGCACTGCAGGCTTGGGAGGATGCTGGAGGAAATTACAATGCTACATGGCAAGTAGGAAGCTTTTTTGGTCCAAGAAAACCATTTTGTGCACTGTCTGTCTGGGACAGACCTTGCAGCAAACTGACCTGTCAAGACTAACTACCACAGCTTCACATCAAAAAGAAGTATTTGGTTGACTCCAGAAGGAATGGGGAAGCACGAATGCAATGCAGGTGTTCATGAGAGCAGGACCTTGAAATGAAAAAGAACACTAGCTGTCTTGGTAGCTGTCTTGGTAGCAAAGATCAATCTCAGGTCACTCCTCTTTAAATTTATCCTGACTTTTACCCAGATGACATGAGAAGATTGTCACTGATGAGACCCGAGTCCTGGGTGAGTCTCTGAGAACTGCAACGGCTGCCACATCAGCTTTGCCTCTAGCTTCTTCATCAGCACTGCAGGTTGCCAACTACACTCCTCCCCACCTGTCTCTTCCCAAGTTTTTGGGCTGCAAAGTTTTGCAGTGGAAAACATGGCTTTTTAGCAAAATTACACATCTAGACTGTCAGGTTTGTGTTACAGTGGTACACTGCTGGGGAATTTTTACAAAAGTGTTGTGGCCTGCTCATACCAACACAACCTGAACCAAGAGGAAATGAGACATGCAGTTTTCATATCTTCTTATTCTTCTTGTAACTATCAGTACTTACTTGCTTTCGGGTTCAAATGGACTTTCCATTCAACATCATTAAACATCACAGGCAATCTCTTATTTAAAAAAAGAAAGAAAAAAAAAAAAAGACCTACCAGCCCTTGTAGAAATTCTAGAAAAAGTTTAAGACATCCACGTACGTTCTGACTTCAAGTGCCCTTACTTCTCATAAACAAAGCATGGCCAGAGCTGCCCCTTTAGCTAAGAATAGACTGGAGAAGTCCTGGCCCACTGACATTTCTTCTTCACATAGCACTAGCTTAATCTGTTACTTCTTTCTTGAGATTACCACTCACCTGTGTGGATTCAGATGCACTTTCTACCACCTCTTTTAAGCCCTACACATTTGGAAAGAATTGCATGTATCTGGCTTTGCTGCCAGCCATCTCAGGGAAAACATGCTAAAATTTCTCTAATCGCTGCTTTCTTTCCAGATTTCCTCTTGGGAACATAGGCATATTATAACAATTACAAATACAGGAATTTTTTCTTTTGTATCATTTGTCCTCAGAGAAAGTCCATTAAATCCTGCTAGCAATCCCAATTCGTTATTCCAGCCTTTGTATTACATAATAAACTCAATTAAGGTAGAGCAATTACTTCTTCCAGTAAAGCAAGCATTGCCCACAAAGCTGATTGAAAATACAGGGGGGTTTGTAGCTACCTTTCTCTTCACCTATTTTAAGTCCACCAGGAAAATTCAGTGCTCTAGCATTACAGTGTTATTTTAATCATCTGAAGAAAACATTTGACCACTTCTATATCAACTCCTTTAACTTTTCGCAGATGGCCAGCTCTAAGCTTAGATTTCCAAGTGGCAGGACATTATTACATGAAAAAGTAGACTTTTTTTCCCTTACACGTTAAGTCAACTAAAGTCATGGGTTTGCGTTTTCCAGGTAGTATTTGTGCATGTTTATTCTGTTCATTGATGCATGTCAAATGCTGTACTGGCATAATTCAGAAGAATTAGACCAGGAAAAGAAAATACCTGGAGCCTTCTTTTTCATGAGCAATGTTTATTACTTGGGGACATTAATGTCTGATTGCCAGAACATCACACCAGCTGGGATACGTGCACAGAAAACTTACCTACTACCTTGTGCTGGTCTAATTCATTCCTGTGTTAGCAGGTAGCATGCTGAAATGCTTAAGGAACTCTGCAGAGGTACTCTGTATGCTGTGCAACAATCTGCCTGGTCATTAGCACAGAATCACGAAGGGAAAGTCTTTTCTAAACATCTTGGCTTGGTTTTTCCTCTCTTTTTCATCCCCATAATTTATTCTTTTTGTGCTTTTTCTCTACTGTGCAGAGAAAAAATTTTTATTTTTTTTTTTAATAAGAAAATAATTTTATCATCATCACTTGGCACCACTGAGTGTATACCCATACACTACAGCATTTGGATCTGTGTGGTCAAAAAATTCCACAGTTTTGTCAAGTACTCCCCCATTATTTCCATCTCCAGGTCCCTCAGGCACATCAATTTCTTTTCTTCTGTGCCCAAAACCCTTTAAGTTGCAGTTCCTACCTTTTCATAGCCAACTGGCGGCAGCTACCAGCCTGTCCCCATCAGAGCAAGACCCCATTCCGCGATGGGCCAGAGGGAGCAAGAACTATGTAAGCTGGACCTCAGTAAAACTGTGAGACCCTGGCCAGCATGACAGGGTGACAGTAGCAGGAGCTCGCATCCATCTGAGGGGCAGATGGAGTTAGAGAAATTCTCCCTGTGAACAGAGAAGTGCAGGGACAGTCCTTGCTTTGCAGTTTGAAACAGTTTGAAGGTAAACCTGCAGAATTTTCTGGCATTGTACATGAGGCTTTCCCATCCCTCTCACTTCTCCTTTCTCTTACAGTCAAGTCAGCTGAAACTCCACTGTCATGGAATTTGGATGCCTTAAAACATCAGATATTCTTTCTTTAAAATCAGGATCTAGAATGTTTTCATCATCTTTTTATTCAAATGCTCCTCATTGCTCTGCTTCCCCCTGAAAAGACTCTTTCATTTTGAAAGGAAATCTAGTGATAAATTAAAATACATGGAAAGAAACTTAACTTTTCAAAGACAACTTCAATAAGTTAGAGTTTCCTCTTTATATGAAACAATGTGTAACAATGTATTTTTTGTGTCCATATCTATCCCCTCAGGGGGCAAAATTACTACCTATTAGACCTTCAAAGGTAGCGTTCCTCAGGTTTAGGTCATCTGATTTACATCTCTGAAAATGCAACATCTACAGTTTGGGGGGAGAAGTGGTGTTCTTTTAAGCCATTGCAAAATCTGTGTGTCTCACATACCTATAAACCAGTTCTACCTGGTTTAGGCTTAGAGTTTGGAAGAAGGGGAGGAGGAGGGTGGGTAAAACTGTGTTTTTGTAGGGTTGTTTGGGTTGTTGTTTTTTTAAACAGATCTTCTTAAAATGTTGATATGTTATTTATCCTTACTATCAATGTTATTGACAAAATAATTCTATGGTTGTAGAATTCAAAAAGAGACATCAAGAAACTCTGCAAGCAAATCAAATATACATTATCCCTGAAAAATGATAGTCCACGCATTACTTTTGACTTAAACTTTTGACTGTGACTTTTTTCAGTTCCACAGACCTTGATTACATCGACAGTCACCATCACTAAAGTAAGAAACTCCTTGAAGACTGCTGCTGCTAAACCTGAACTACATGAACTCTCCAACTGGAAAACTTACTGTAGGAAGGCAAGATAAAAAGACTCTGTACATATCAGTATTCAGATAAAGAGAACAGACACTTAAAGAAAAGTGAAAGTCTTGCAAGTTTCCTGAAAGATTCCTGTACTTGTTAGACTGTTTCATTTATTTTGCAACTATCTTGTCTAATTTATTATTTGTTTTCTGGAAATTCTTCTCTATAACCCAATTGTTATTAAAAAAATCTAAAGAAAACCCAAAACAAACAACAACAAAAAAACCAAAACAATCTATACCATTATTATCAATTTAAGCCTTTAAGGTTTAATTGGGCTGACCAATAGGTTTATGTTACCATGGTAACAAAACATTGTTATGCTGCTTGAGCTGTGTTGCACAACAGAAAATCTGTGTGTCTATAAACTTTTTAGCTAATTAACTCACTACTCCATGCAGTGCAGTAAAAAAATATTTAGTATGCATGAGGTACTTCAGATCCCTGGTGTCGCTGCACTCACTCAAATGTCTGATTCACTCTCCAAGCTCTTGAAACATACATTATCTACACAATAACAAAACTATTCCAAGGACTAATATGCAGCCCATGCCGCAACCTGGTGGAAGAGCGTTGGACATGAGTACTTGCCTCCTCTGTTCCAGTAGTTAAAATACATCCTCCAAAACTGGAAGCGCAATGTGAGAACCTTTCTGAATATCACTGGCTGGAATCCTGCAATTTCCTTCATCTATTCATGGTAAACAGTAAAAAAGGTTGAAAGTCATGAGAAAATATAAGCCAAGTGTTGCTTCAAGCTGTAATTAATAAAATTTCATGCACTAAACTGTACAAGCTGTGATATAACTGCATATCCACAGTTGACTGCAATGATAAACATTCATTTTCAGTCTTCATCTAAGACTTGAACAAACAGGCATTTATGGTACTGTAAAAGCATAGTACATAACGGTGTCCCAAGACTACCTCAGTTCTACAAGGAAAATTCTAACAAAATAGGTCACGGAGCATTTTAAAAGTAGAGGCATAGAGGCTTAAGCAGACTCATTACCAGAGCTATCAGGTGCTGCCGTTCTATAATATTTCAATTTTCCCAACCTGACATTTTAACAGTAGTTTGAAAGGAAAAAAAAAAAAAAAAAAGATATTACTAAGATGACAGCTCAATTGTGTAGCAAAACTAAGTCATATTATATAAAGACATCCAATGAAGAATCTCTTTTTATCACTGAGTTTTTTTCCTTTGTAATCTTAACATATGGTTTTCCTTGATGCCAAGAAACAGTCAATAAAAAGAAGCTTTTGTTCTTTAACAATACCTTTGTTCTTCCCAAGCCTTAGCAACTGTTCATCAGTTCATGGATGCAGTAAGGGCAGAATAAGGGGAAAAATTTAGTATGGAAGAACTCTTTATTGCTTACCTGAGTCCAGTTTTAGTCTATTAACTTGACACTAACTTACAGTGCTAAAACTGTTAAACACTACCCCTAGTGACAAAACCACTAAGAATAGGAAAAAACATCTCCCCTTTTCTACTCTTTATTTCAGACCACATCCCTTGAGCTGAGTACTGCCTGATGTGACCATTTTTTACAACAGTAAAAGACGTAAATTTTTTAATTGGATTTATTGTGGTGAGCAAACTCTGCTTGATGAAATACAGAATATGAAACTTCTTTGCCAGATTTTACTGAGCGCAAAGAGTACTATTCCACTTAAGAAATTCAGAATCAGGCCAGAGCACTGTACTAGAACAGCCACGGGCACAGGTGAGGAGGGGACCTGATAATATTTCTCAATTCTCAGGTCCAGGTCTTGTTGTTGCCATGTCTGAACAGCATATCAGGACAAAATATGGAAAAATTAATTCTCCCATGCGCTATAGATTCCTCATGTGGGAAGCCTGCACCAGGAGTCATGAGGTACTTCCGCAGTTCCCAAGGGCTGGGCAATCAGAGGATAGGGAAAGTGTGGGCTCCAGCCGAGGAGAACATCTGCCACAGAGCTCATCCTTGTGCATCAGAGTGTTTTCCATTTTCCTCACCATACTTTGACGTGAAAGATTGTGTTTGTGCCTCACAGAACACTACATTATGATTATTTTTCCATCACAATTAATTTTATTTTATTAAAAAAACAAAACAAAACAAAACACACATTTGTTTTTCAGAAAATCTGTTGACCAAAAATTATTTGGATTTCAAGGAGGAAGCACAAGCTTAAATTAAGGTAATTTGGCACTGAAACAAGCGTTGGTGGTAGCTAATTCTTCATTGCTTGACATTTTTGCATCAAAACCAGATATTTTTTAATGGCTGTGTCACAGCTTATTGCCACTGTAAGTCTATGTGGAATTTCTTTGAAAATTTGTTCTGCTCTGTGTGATATCATAAATCACAGCAGAAGCTAAGAATAGGCATTTCAGGTTTTAAAGCACCTTGATTTAATCATGCAACCTGCAATCTTTATTAGCTGTTTATAAGACAGATTTACATTATTCCCCACAAAAAAAGTACAACTTTGTCACTATGGATATATTTTTTTTTCTTTTTCCTTTTTTTTTTTTTTTTTAAAGTAACTGACAGGATTCCAAATTAAGTGACCTGTGCTCCCAATAAATTGCTCTGCTTCCTTCCTACACAGAAATTATTTCTGTGTCTCTCTTATTTTGTGACAGTATAGTAATAATGGACTTGTTCTATTTAGGATGACTAGGAACATTAACTTCAAATTTATCAACAATACACTTAGCTGTCTGATATCTTTTCAGTTTATTTAAAACAGCTAGTTAATACTAAAATAATGTTGGCTTAATTTACTTAGGACCTCAGTTGACATGTTAAAGACATACTAATACTCTTCCACACATAACATTAAAATTGGTATTTAAATAAATGTTTCTTCAGTTTGTGAATTTTCATATGATCCTGGTTATGGGATGGTCAATGCCTGGAAGCTTCAGACTCATTTTTGATGTTTCCAATAGAAAGAGTTATTTCAAATTACACTAAGAAGCCAATTCAAAGCCTTCAAAGCGAAAAAGCTGCTTACATTGATCTTAAATAGCTTTATATCAGGCCTGTCATTTATGTATGTGCTGAGGTTCCAAAGAGTGTGTCCTTTTTAAGAAGCTTCTCATTTTAGTTCCATGAAGACCAGAGGAATATAACACGCATGGCATTACAAATCACTTCCTTTTCAGTTAACCTTTTAAAATAGCTATGTTTTTTCTTTCATCAAGGTACAAGCTAAAGATATGGCTGTGTCCATCACTGATCCTGACTGCAAGTTCCAAAAAGACATTACAACAGAATCTCCAGCTGCTGAAATTATTTCACTACAAATTTAGCTTTAGCAAATTATTTAATTTTTAATGTGAAGATATGATTCTTTCTGAAAGCAACTTATATTTGCAAGCAACTAATTTCTGTTCAGACTATGATTCACAAAGGCTTGTAAAGAACAAGGAGGTGTCAGCTGAGCATCATGTAGAGTCTTAACGGGAACAGCAGGAAAGACACCTCAGGATGGACTCGCTCTCTCAACAACCCTTTATTTCACTCCTAAAACATCTTTCAAGCACATGCAGTGCTACTCCTCCACCTCACCTGCCCAGTCTGTAGCCCTCCATCCCAGCACTCCAGTCGTGGGACTCATTCCAAGTGTCCTTAATGCCAACGATGTCATAGCTGTGGGAATTAACCAACGCTTCCGGTTCATCCTGTTTCTTTCTCATACTGTGTGTGTTATTGTATAAGCATTTCGGACGTGCTCCTGAACCTTCTGTGCTCCAAGGAATGCCCTCATGTTGAGCGCATTCACATCCACTCCTTTCAAAAAAAAAAAAGAAAAACAAAAAAAGTAAGTTTTGCTGACATTTAAGTCTCTCACAGTGATCATCTGATCATCTTCATTCTTGTTGCTTTTCTGTAGTCACCTCAGAATACAAAATGGATCGTTAGGACAGGCTATGGAATAACCTATGAAAATAAAGTTTCTCACATCCTTCCCTATGGAAAGCATTTTATCTTCTATAGGATTTCTCCAATTGCTCTTAAATTATAAATGATTTAACTGTTAACCATTTTTTTAATAGTGCTGAGTGTTGAACTACCTTCTGCAGATGAATCAGAGGTAAAACGTGTAGAAAAAATGTTATATCATGATTCATGACCTATTTCTAACTGCTCATGAAATCCTGTTCACTCTGCTAGGTCTCAAACTGTCCAAAATAACCCAGTGGGAGTTTTATGAGCAGCAGGTTTAGAATATTGAAGCAATGTTTATAGCATGATTGAAATCTTTTTGCAAAACTTGCAAGCATTTTGCTTCTCTGTTTCAGGAATAAAAGGTAAACTGGGGACCAAACAAAGGTTTAGTTTTCACTATTTACTTTTTGGTCCTGTGAGATCACAGGATTCAGAACAACCTTTACAAACAAGTTCACCTGCAAAAATAAGAACAGTAAAACAGGAAAAAAAAAAAAAAAGGAGAAAAAAAAAAAAAGGGAAAAACAAAGAGAAAAA
>VYXH01002032.1:202490-220818 GCA_013397275.1 Burhinus bistriatus
TTCCCTGTCCCCTCAGGGTAGGCCTCTTCTTTTTTTTTTTTTTTTTTTTTTTCCTTTAAGAGCTTTCTTCAGCAGACTTCTGCTGAGATTTGTCCCTTTGATCTTTTGCTTGTTTTACATCTACAGATGTCTTCTGTGGACAGGAGGGTTTTTCTGTGGCAGGTGTTTCCTCAACTCTGATTTAGCTTCCCCTGACAAAGATCTTTTCTGAGATCACCAATCTATGTGTCTCACTGCTGTAAATGATGCCATTTTCAAACTGATTAAGCAATATATTATTCCTTTATTTCAGTTCATTTACAAAGGTGAATAAGTCTAAAATATGTTCATTTTTCAAATCAACTTTACTTTGACTAAGAATAAAGTCTTAATACATTTTTCAAAGCCACCAGAGTATTGACCGTTCTTGACAAAACCCAAATTGATAAGTTGTATCTTGCACTCATGCCAGAGGAGTCTTGACTGCACTCACAGGTAACTACCACCTGCCTTCACCAAAAAGTGAGTAACAATAGAGGAAATAAAGGAGCAGAAATGCTTTTTATGGACACTGACATGTGGCACATATTGCATCTTCTTAGAGCATTATCATGAGATAATAAGGTAACAAGCGTTAAGACTTCAACATTCCATTGAAACTCAAAAGGTATTTAAGTTAGCTAGAAGTAGCAGCTTATTTTCTTTGTTTTCCTCTAGACATCAGTATCCACCTCCCGGTCTGATGGTTAGGTTCTCCTTCAAAGATACTTGGTTTTATATTTAATCATTGAATACAATTGGAACATTGGATGCCAACATATATTTTGAAAAATGTATTTTTCTTTAATCCAGTTTTTCTTTTCTTTGTGCCACCTGAAGTTACATAGTTCCCAGTCTTTTCTGTATCAAGCAGTAGAGTTAGCACTTTTTCTACCACACCTAGTAGATTTTCCTCTATATTACTCCCTGTAGTTCAGAGAGCTAATATGCAAACCCAATTCCTTTGCAGTAGAAAGCAAAATTACATATTGAGTCAGGCATATTACTTCATATAATCTTATTTTTAAACAAGATAATAATAAAAATAAAAACATAATATTTCTTCCACGGTGAGAAATAGTAACAACAATAATGCATGCAATCTCATTTCCCAAAAGGCCATATCTACAATCAAAGATGTAGTTTCTGTGTTTAGAAATCCTCAGAGCTGTCACTGCAGAGAGCCATATGTCAAGACAAAAAAATCTGATCTGTTTTCATTACTTTTTACCTCTACACCTGACTGTCATGGTCTTCGTGGCTTCTTCAGCTCTAACTCTACATGCATTAATGTTTTCCTGCTTTACTCCTTGCTTTATGCTAGGCCAGCACAAGCATTCATACAGTCATGCATGAGTCACACTGGGGCACTACTGAAGTTGAAAAAGACATCTAGCAGAAGGAAATAATTACCCTGCTTAAATTGGTATTGCCCCTAAGAAGCTATGGGCCAAATTTCATCCTAGAAGAGTGCCCAAGTTTTTCCTTTGGTTGCGTTTTTTTTGTATGGTTATGTTTTGTTATTTGGGGTTTTTTTTAAAACTAGATCTATGATTTTATTTAAACCAAAATCTTGCCTATGGGCATTTTCAAGCTTACCTAACTTGCACAGATCCTGCTTCAGCTGTTAGCACTGTAACCCTCACCCTCCTTGTCTGGGTCACTTCATTCAGCAACTTCTACCAGGTGCCAAGAGACTCCACAAAGCAGGATATACAAAGTTCTGAAGTACACAGAAATTATTTACACAAGAGATGCCTATGTGTAACAAGCAGTATCTAGACGTTAATACGTTCACCACTCTTGCATCAGCCATCACTCAGTGGGAAACAACTGATCCCTACTGCTCCTCAGGATGGGATAATCCTCAGTCTTACCAAGTTGTCAATTTTTAATCCGTGCTTTTTCTCTTATAGTGTAATACCTTTTCTCGTCAGTGTTCTTACTCTTGAATCCTTTAGGATTAAAATAACTCCCATTTTAATAATTTTCAGAATAAATCTAAGACAGCATCACATTGCTGTGCAGCACCAAACCAGACCTTCAATGACAAACTGCTGGAGCCCCAGCTTGGAGTTGGAGAATCTGTTGTTCATGTGATCTCATGCCCTTACACATCCCACCTCTTCCACCTAGAATAAAATAAGTATTTGCTACAAAGTTAATCCAAGTAATTGTCATCCACTTCTGAGCGTCCAACTTAATTTAATCTCACCACAAGCAGACAGTGCATACCACCTCCAAAGTAGTCTGGCCTCAGTGAGGTTGCTGCTGCCTTTTGCGGTGTGGAAGAGCTCTTCTTTCAAATGTAACTGCGTGTTAGTGGAGGCAAGAAAAAGGACCTCAGCCACACATAGGGAAAACCTTGCATAAAACCAGCACACACAAAGCATGTGAAACTAATAGGCAGAACATTTCAGAAAAATTCTAAAAATCCCCTTAACCAGAATTTTCCAACTAATCAACCTTGAAAATCTTTGCATAAATTTCTAGGGAACCTCCAATGGAGTCAGGCACCTTTGTCAGCTGCCTTAGGGCTTGCCCCCTCTGCTGTCCCATCCTTGGCCACACAATGAACTCAGAGCAGTAAATATTATTTCCAGAGCTTCCAAGCTCCCTTTCAGGATATTCAGGAATTTCACTAATTGATACTTTTTCAAGAGATGTTTCCATCTTGACAGATTGATATTTTTCAGCTGAACAACAGTAATCTCCAGTTTTAAATAATCACTTTAAATGTAAGGTTTTATACCTTTTGGTTAAGAAAACAAACAAACAAAAAACCTCAACAGATGTTTCCTGTATCTGAAAACAAACTTTGGCATCCTTGCAAATCAGAAGGATGTTTTTGTGCGTGTGCACGTATGCATGTGAATATGACCTAACATAAATCTTCTCGTCAGAAGTCAAGCCTTTAAATATTCTTGAGTGACAGCCAGGCCACGGTTTTCAAATATAAAGGCAAAGCATATATCAAGTATATGAGAGATGAACGGTGAAATGCTACAAGAAATAAAGCATTTGAAGCTGCCAGACTGCACACACTGAATTCTGCTGACCAAGGTTATTGCACACACTAGGGATTTTATATCATTCCCCTCCCTTCCCGAAGACCACAAATCACAACCTTGTGCAATCTCCTCCTGTCTCAGGAGCCATGCATATGCACCCCATTTCATTCTGTGATCTTTTCTCCCCCACTTTTACAATTTGTCTGAGATGGTTATACCCAAGATGTTAAATCACTTCTTTTTTGAGGAGATAAAATAGTTTATAATTATGCAGATATTGAAGGATCCTTTCAAATTGTCCTGTGATTACTGACTTACACCTGTGCATAAGTTTTTGCAGGATCTGCACTAAAGGCTAAATCTCTACTGTTGACTGATTGCACAGGAAAAATCGTGCTTCTTCAGTATAGGCTGGAAACAGTAACCTGACTCTGCAATTTCAAAGTACAGCTTTGAAACCATAGCTGAGTCTCCCCTAGCAGTACTTCCTGGCATGGTATTCTGATGTTCCCAAACAGGCAACATACTGAAGTTTTCAGCAGTTTCTGCTGTTCCAACATACCTATGGTTGTTATGAGTAATCTATAAATAAAAAACTAGATTTTGGGAGCAGGAAAATGAAAGAAGACATTTGGCAAGAGGCAGAGAGGGGCAGCAAGAAGTCTCCTGCCCTCTTTAAAACTACTGCCAGAGCTTCAACATACTTTAACAATCATCCACTATGCAACTAACTGAGAAGACCCATTGACAACTTCCTATTTCACCTTCTTCATGCTCCCAAAACAGCACTGCATATTTAAATCGTGGTACTTTAAATGACCTATCTCAGACAGTATTATAACAGTGGAGGCATTATGCTCTGATTTGAAGGGAGAAAGTAGGACATTGACAGGACAGGAATGAAAGAAGGGGTAGATTGGCAAATTCATTTAGACTTCCTACAAACAAATACAACTAAGAATACAAGTTTTTCTAATATTACGTGTCCCATTTTTTATGCAGAGAAATCCTCATTGACATCAACATTGCTACTGAAGACCAAGGATGAGATCTCCTAGGGAGCTTAAGACATTTTGCCATCAAGAGGTGATCTTGCTCATCCACATGCTCCTGACCTGTACTCTTGACCGCTTCTTGTGTCCACAGGAGTACTAAGTAGTAAACTGGACTACTGACCTTAGTAATCCAAAAACAAATACCTGCCTAGTACAAACACCTGTCTACTTACCGAAAACCCAACTCAGATATTATTGCAACTTGATAGGTTTTTCATTACAGCAAAACAGTGGTCCACACTGAGCTGCTACAATATTTAAATTGGACTGCAGTTATAAGTAATTTTTTTAGCACATTGCATTAGTCTTGATGAGACTAAGCAGGCTTTTCCCTTTCCAAAGGGTTATTCCTTCTGATTGTGAACCAAAAGGCACGTCATTGTAATTATTCTGCCCACTAAAAAGCAAATAGCAGTGATAAGGCAAACATAAATGAGAGGGTTTGCTAGCAATCCAATCCCTGTAATATATGGAAAATGGAAAGGTACTTTTTTTAATAATAAACCATGTGACTAATTTTCTAGGCATCATTTTTCACCTCAAGTGTATTCTGAAGCATTTCTTCATAATGATCATGTAATGCTGATGCTTCCAAGTTTCACCCTTAAGAGACGGTGATCTGTAGCCACTATATTTAAAGGCTATAAATGATACTTGTCTGTCATTATGTTCTAACATACCACATTGCTTTCTGTTTAGACACATACAAAAATTGCTCAGCATTAAGCCTTAAATGCTAGATCCTATTATATACTTGGAGAATTTGTAAGTATAAATACAAACTTTAAAACCTCAGTGCTGACTGATGGTTATTGTGCTTATGGCTGACTAACTAGCTCTCTTATGTACTCCGTTCAAAGCCCGTTTCCATTTTCTTGTCTTCTGTACAAGACATAAGACATTTGCACACAAAACATTTGTAGTGTAGCACTATTTATTAGCCTATACAAATACAAATTCAGAAGGTACTATCAAATAAAGTTTACTCACAGGTATGGTTTTGTGGGTTGTTTTTCTTTTTTACTATATTCAAAGCAGTACTAGTATATGATCTCTCCAAGACGTATTCAAGCTCCTTGGGCGTTGTTTACAAAACCTGTACAAAATTCTGTTAATTCTTTTGGATATGATGCAAACAGAGACCTCTCTCTTTTGTGTTTGCACCTCATACACTATTGTTTCAGAAAATTATTTCCATACCAGAGGAGTGAGGGAAGGAAGGACTTCTTTAAAGAAAAAAAATAATCAAGTTTGATTCTGTTTCTGCTGCATATAAATCAAATTCTAATAAATATTAAGAGATGTTTCATCCTAAGTAATGAACAACATCAAGAAAAATGTTTCTTTGTTTGGGGATAAAAATAGTTCTCTTTCCATGTTGAAATTTTTAAGTGCATCTACTTACATGTTTTAAAGTAGCTGTTTTACTTGCTGTCTTTGGCTTCTGCATGATGTTGTAAGTGAAAATAAGAAAATACTTGACAAGCGGTGTTTTTAATCATCAAGATTACTTGATCATCAAGAGGTACTGTAATTACATGTGGAAGTCATCAAATTGCTTCTTGAGTTTAAAAAACCTATCGTCTCTTATAATCACAACTTTAATGGAATTTGAAATGTAATAATACATGCCAACAGAATTGAATATAGGAAACAAGTTATGATAGGGAAATTAAATTAATCACTTTAAAGACATAGCAGTAAAGTTAAAGTTCCAGATTTTTTTTTTTTTTAATCACTAACAGTTTGACAGTGCTAATAATCTGAAAAAAATACACTACTGCAGTGAAATAGTGAAGTAGTTTCATCATAAAGACCCATGGATGTTGAAAACTTCCAAAACAACATGGAAGACCATCCACTTTCACAGAATCATCGAATGACTTGTGTTGGAAGGGACCCTGTGGTTTCATCTGGGATGGAGTTGACTTTCTTAGTAGCAGCTGCTATAATGCTATGTTTTGGGTTTGCAATGGGAATACTGTTGATGCCACATTAATGTTTTTGGTTGTTGCCTTTTCTACTCCTCACACCACCCTGCCAGCGAGTAGGCTGGCAGTGGACAAAAAATTGGGAGGAGACACAGCCAGGACAGCTGATCCCAACTGACCAAAGGGATATTCCATGCCATATGACGTCATGCTCAGCATATAAACTGGGGGAAGGAGGAGGAAAGGGGGGATGTTTGGTGTTATGGCATTTGTCTTCCCAAGTGTGGTGGTGCAACCCACCTCCCCCACCCCCTGCGCCGCTCGGTGTTTGGTGCAATTCTCCTTCCTGAGCCACATACTAACCTAGGATAAATCAGGCATAGATTGTGAAAAGCAGAGGACATCGATCACCTCCTGACAGCCTAGTACACCTGTATCTGGGTCATGGCCCAAAGTGTGGGATACCAGAACTTCAGTCTAACAAGTTTTGGACTTGTGCAGCTGGTGGAAAGCACCAGAATATTTCATTGTCTGAGCTGGGCTGAAATGGAAAAGTACTTGGCAAAAGTCAATTATCTCAGACCCTATAAACAGCGACTCTAAGCAAGACCCTTTGAGCTCTCCTGGATCCCAGCAGGCTGTGACCAGGATCTCTCCTGAGGTGGGACGCACCTCAGGCATAAGATTCCTTGAAGTTTAAAGACCATCTACCAACAAAGCCAACAAAGGGCTCAGTAATTTGCAATTTTCTGTCTTCTGCTGAAACTTAGCATGAGGTAGGCCAAGATACATTAGTTCAGAATAACTAACAAGTATTTGCACATATGTACTCACATATACCATTACTAATTATAGTTTAATATTTATAAAGTGCATATATTAATGTTTATTATATTATATATACATGCACACATTTCTTTATATTGATACCAAAACTGTTTACTGGAAATAAAACATTAGGCAATAATGACCAACCCTATCAAAAATAAGAAGTCTTTCTTTGATAAAAAGGGGATTTGCTTCCCAAGCTTACTTCTGAAAATTAGAATCTAAACAAGACATAAAACAGTTTCAAAGATTTTCTATGTCTCCTTTTGTATTACATTATAAGCTAGTTCAGAGTCAGTCACGATTATTCTTTGTTAGCTCACTTATGTTCTCTATTCTGAGGTTGAAGCAGAACATCACAACTTAACTGGATTAGTGATTGACCACCATAGGAACTCAGCCACTTTTGTAGGTTTTTGGTTCTAAAGAAAAAAGGCTCAAGATTAATAGTGTAGATAGGCCTAGAAATTTGACAGAAAAATAAATAATGTTTTCTGGTTATGGCTACAAAGTTGGGAAACAGTTTGAAAGACATCTGCATCTCTACAAGTAAGTATCTAATGTTGGTGTTTCCAAAACTGCCTTTTTCCAGGGTTTAAAATCCCAAATTAGTGCTAAAATATTCCACTCAAAAATCCTTAGATGCCTGTTAAAAGAGAGTTTGTTTAAACTTTTTCCTCCAAAAACAGGGTAGAGTTTTTATTTTCAAGTCCCTCTTTGCCTTATTAGATGCATTTGCAACAGTTCTACCTTTAGGTTTACTTGGTTTTAATTACAAATTATGAAAAAAATCACCTCTAAAGAATATCATCATCACTGGACAGTGAAACATTCAAAATTCAGGAATGCCAAGATTAAGCATCTCTTTACAGATATACACTTTCTCATCCACAGATAAAAAAGAAATAAGATGGCATTTAAATAGCTTTTGGATTAAAGACTCGAAGTCCTGCTCATAAGATCTTTAAAAGCAATACTATGCAGTGGCAATATAGGATCTATACATAGAGTACATCATGCAAAGATTCGAGTTCACAACAAAACACCCAGTACCTAAATCCTGATAAACAGGCAAAACAGATTAGTCTGTAATTTTCAAAAAGGAATTCCTTGAAAAGTCAAATCAATATTCTGTATGTCAACAAATCCTATATGTTCAAGTCTCATTTGCATCAGTATTCAATGCAAATAAAATTATTTTACTCATATTGTAAAAATAAGCAGGAAAACATCGGATTCTTCTAGCATTTTGAATTATTTTTAGGTCAATCTTCTCCCTCATAACAATTTTAGATTAACATTTCCATAGAGGACTACAGGAAAAGAAAGTCATGGGATTTGGACACATTTCCCATTAACCTTTCAGAAAGATATAAATCTAAATCCCTTAAACTTTAAAAATGCTGAGCTAATTTGCTTTTCTCAGGCCTGAGATACAGTGAGTGTCAAGAAGGTATCAGCAGCAGCTCAATTTCTACCTTTTAGTCCTTTGCCTCCCACCCCTCTCTTGTTCAACAGTTTTCTTAACACCACAGAATAAATGACAAGCAAATGTCAAGGAATACCCAAACCCGAACTATGAATTAGCCCAGTCAAACTAAAGCAGAGTCTAACAAAAAATATTAAAACACTTAATTGTCAAGACACATAACTCTCAAACTCTGAAGAGAAATTGTTTGCATTTTGTTTTGCTTCTTCATAGAATCCATGCGGATCTTGTTATTTTCAGTACCTATCACACGTTTGCTACAGTATCCAACAATGTAACATTAAACTACTGCAAAATGTCTTTGTCTGTCTTTCTATTTTTCTGTAGCTGCTCAAACAACACAAAATATATTTTCTTATTGACACGGTACAGTTCTAATTTATATGTAGCCTGCTATAAATTAAATTCAAAGTAAACCTTTTTCAGGTTCACACACTAACCAAATGTGCAGAAATAACAACAAAAAATCACTAAGTAAAAGCATTTTACACTTGTTTATATTCTATATTTACATGACACAATTGCATAGAATGGGTCTTTAAAAGTTTCTAACTGGTTTAGATTCATGAGCATGGGACAAGAGAAACCTAGCATCTGACCCTCACTTCTGTCTAAAACATAAATTTAACTCCACTCAGGTTCCAAAGCTTAACATCTTCCTGACATCCGTATAGCCAGATTGATTCTGGCTGAAATTGCATTTGAAATGGAATCTCCAAACCAGTTACGGGGCACAGGAGACCCTGATCCAACTTGTGACAACCTAGAATCATCTCTTCTCTAAAAGGACATTTTCTCTATGGTTAGTTATAATAAACTCATCTTCCAACGTGTTATATGTTCCACCAAAATGAGTTTGAAATTTATAGGACATATTTTGCCTAGGAATCCAAATCTTGAGAGCTTTTGCTGGTTTTCCCCTTCTGCTTCTCCAGCGGAAGAAATGGTTGATTTGCTTAACAGATTGAGGGTGACAAAACAATGATCTGAATGTCTTAGGCTGTCACACCCAGACACACCTCAGTTTTGAGAGGTATGATCCTCTTCCTGCCAAGGTCACCAAGCCTTTCTTCTTTCACTACACTGGAATAGTAAAACGAATAGCAAACAGGATTCTCTACTCACAGACAAAAGAGCATCGTGACCTACATAACTTACCCAAGGCTGTATTTTCCTCTAGAGTACAGTAATTGTCTCCATCTCGAACTCCGATATTACCACTTCATCACCTTATGCTGGAGGGATGGAAATCTTTAATGCCTGGGCAATTTCAGGGTCAGAACTGTACTGAAAGCAACAATCAGGTATACCATAAACAGAAGGAGAACATAATGGGTATATACTGGATACGCTGCAAGAAAAAGACCAAACAGCCGGTCACCAAAAGCAGCATATCAATGCAAGTGGTATTGCACTTCTTTTTCATATAAAAGAGGAAGAGATTAGTGTTGCGGAACATCAAGAAGTAGGAAAAAAACCAACATACCTGTGTGCTCCCTGCCTTGCAGACTGAGTTAGCCAGGACCAGAGATCAAGCACATTGCTACATGGCAAAGGAAAGCTGTGGAGACTGAGGATTGCAGGGTATAACAAATAAATGTAAAACTACCTGTGAAATAAATGCATCATGGTGAAGAGCGGAACCAAGAAACTAAATGCTGACCATGATTTCTGAGAAAAATGCTCACAAAAATGCCTCCTTTTTGCGCTTTTAGTAAAGTTTTGTTGCATATAAAGGGCACACTGTTACACAGGACAACCCGGGAATGGTGAAACCAAGTGTGTGAAGATCCAACAGAAAGGTTAAATGGGTCTTTATAGTCTAGGTATACTTCTCACAGGTAAAGTGAATACTCTAGAAAGTCTACTTTTGGTCAAACATTCAACTAAAGGATTCCACTGAAAACACACAAAATGCACTCTTTTCTTTGGTTCTGCACTGAAGAAAATACTTTGCTATTTCAGACCTCAGATGCAAGCAATCCTCATAAACAGGTTTAAGATTACCTAATTTGCATATTAAAAATTGAGTCATTATTAAACGAATATAAGTAATGACATTTTTCTTCTCTCTAAAGAAAATCTTACCTGTATCGCTTCTTTCAAAAGACAGACCTCCATGACAGCTTAGTCTGAGATTAAGTAGCACTTTATTTTTGATGATTAAGAAATTCCTACATTTTTGTTTCCTACTTTCCACAGTAGGAAAGAGTGAAATCCTCCTGTTTAGAACATTACACAAACAATAGCCCTTGAGACTTAATATAAACAAACTTAGATACTTCATAACTATCACTGCTCCCACATTAGTTTCAACCCTTGGTGGAGCAAGTTATTTTACGCCTGTGTATGCACATTACTCAGGTGGGAACAGAAGAGCCAGAGAGAGAAAATTCTGTAAGCTCAAAGGCAGAGCATGTGACAGTTCCCCACCGCTGTCTCTGTGTACAGGTGTTTCGTGCTAATAAATGGTAGGCATTATGTATAATTTCCATCTATTTTAGACCTCAGGATGCATACAGAAAATTCTAATAAAGTGTTTTCACAAATAATTACCTAAAAAATTTAGAGCATCAGATTCACAGGAAAACCAACAATAATAGCCTTCCATAGTTACCACAGACTTCATTTACAGCAAATGAAGACTACTCCACATTCAATAACACTGAGTAAACTTTCAAGTGATTGAGATAAAGAAAGAACATTACTCGTGCTTTCCAAAATTATATATTTGCCCTGAAAAGTAAGCTAGTCTGTAAAAGCCTGGTGCTATGCCTACAGTAATACTTTTATTTGCCTTGTCAATCTTGGCAGTGTTTTTCATATTTTCATCAGTCACCATATATTAGCTGTCCTGGGCAGATTCAGCAATCCTTTAAGTTGGACTACGTGCATCACTAAATTCACGAGACAAGAATAACTGACTACACCTTTGACTTGCAAAGAAATAGAAACCAGAACCTGGAAATAGCTAAATATAACCTACAAAAAAACTCCCTATTTCTAGTTTTCATCCGTGTGGTACTAATACGCATCCTACCATGAGTTCCCAGCGTGATTGAAAAGGTCTCCACCCAGGCAAAAAACCCTCCTTTAGAGAACATTTTTTAAAAATAATTTTCAGGGTTTTTTTTCAGTATGTGTTTTGTTAGGTCTTAAAAAAAAAAAAACTTTTTTGGGTACTGTTATTCATTACATCATTCTCAAAATAAATTGCACAATACAAAATATTATACCCCCTAAGGGAAAATGGCAGCAGCTGAGACTTTCATTAGCATTAGTTCCCAAACAACTAATAAAGGAACAATTCTTCAAATCAGCTTACATCCAGTGAAATGGAAGCAGTCATTACCTTCCACAGCAAGTCCAACTTCTAGCACAGTATGGATATTTTTGATATAAAAATCTGTAGGATAATGAAAGAGCACAATAGCACAAACCAAAAGCTAGGCTTCCTGAACACGAGTAATTCAGATGAGGCTATTCATGCCTTTTAGCATCTAGAGACACAAAGTCTCTGGTGAGAAGACAGAACTCCAGAAGAATGACAGCAATGACAAGAACAGCTTAGGTTGGGATGGCTCTTAGGAGACCCTCTGGTCCACCCCTCCGTTCAAAGCGAGGCTAACTTGGACATTGTACCACACAGGCCCTTGTCCAAAACCAACTTCTCAATCCCTCCAAGACCGCAGGTTCCACCATCTCTCAGGGCAACCTGTGCCAGCATGAGCTTCCCCCTCTCCTCACAACTGCCAGAATTTTTCTTTTAGAAACTTGTTTGTCCTTTTGCTGTTCACCTCCAGGAAAAGTTCGGCCCCTTCTCACTGCTGACTCTTGTTGAAACTGGAGTTACAAGCCAGGAAAAGTACCAATGTTGTTTATTTACAAATTTAAGAGGAACACTATCAAGCATGTGATTACAATTTTCATTTTTGCATGTTACCATAGTTACAGTCATTTATACAGTACAATAGTTCACTGCATTCATACTTCTATTTGTAAACCTCAGCCTTTTGAGAAATTATAGCCAATTTTCTCTCTAAGCCTGTGCTTTTCCTCAAGTATCTCCCCTCTCTTGCTTTTCACTTATCCCATACCTTAAGCTTTCTCTGCCAAGCAGCCCATGAAGAAACATTAAATCCCACGGGGGAATAACTGAAAACATTACAGAAGTGACAGGACTCTATTGCAGCTCTCCAGGCTAAATCTGAAAATAGACATCATGTGAGTCATAAATAGAGAAATAGTGGCCTACTGGAAAATATTACTTTACTGAAGGCTTGCATCTGACCCACCACAGCCCCAGAGCCCAGCAATCTGTGCTACTTTTGGCACAGACAGAGGGCTAGTGGGACTCAGCTCTGAAAATTCTGTCCTGGACTCAAAGCTTTTCTCATGTTGACATTGCTCTACTCATCTTCTGAGAGGAACGAATAACTACAAAATAAGAAATGCTTTCTTCTTTGAAGGCTTTTACAGACTTCCCAACTATATCATTAAATGAAAGCAAACTATTGTAAAGTTCTAACCTCTCAATAATTTAGCAAATCCTAACAATTCAGTAAAAAAAGAGAGAAAGTTAAATCCTGTATAAACATGCCATCATTGTATTCCTACACCAAATACATTTAGTTGGAAAAAAACAGTATTTCAGACATAAGTAGGGGATTAGGTTGGTTAGCTGAGGAACATAAATGAATTCATAGGTGAAGTTACTCCACAGGGAAGACAAGGCATGATGGCATTTTTCCTCCAGCCCAATTCATCTAAGATCACTCTAGAGTGTAATTTCAAAGTTCTTGTATTCAAAACAGAGTGACTACCCAGCAGCACTGTAAAATTATTGTACATATGGAAGGTCAAATTCTGGAAGTAAGCTGCTTTCTTTTTTTTTTTCCTTAAACACAGGGACTAATGTGAATTCAGTAAGGGTTGTAGAAGCTGGGATCCATCTCTTCTTCCCTCACAGCCGAGTATTTCATTGCACAAATCTGCTTCACGAATTTAGCATGTGGGTTTGGGTTTGTTTATTTTTCCTTTGGCTTTTTTTTGGAGGTGGGGGGAAGAGGGATTTGGTTTGTTTTGAAACACAACATAACAGATACACTCCAAAGACTTTGTGGAATAAAACATTGGCTTCATCACCTTTTCTGACATCAGTGTACTAATTCAGCAAAGTGCCAACTCCTGAGACACAGGTTATCATGAAATTCCTAGCAAATAGGTGTTTGCTGGTATTCTCAGCTGGCATCAGGATTGGATGCTATCAATAGTCAGAAAGAACAGATTTTTTTTTTAAGTCCTTCTGTCTTTGTGTGCCTGTATTAGACACATTAACTACAGTAATGCCTAAGTAGTATCTATGAAAAACAAGGTTTATTGCAGTATGTGCTGAACATTAAAATTGCATCTAGGTTAGCAAGTAGTGTGGACCAGCTGGAGCAGATCTGTAGAAGTGTTGGTGCTGAGGCCTGACGTCTGCACGATTCACATCTCATGGCTTCTACTTTCTTGCTGGCTGGCTTTTTTTAATTTGGAGTATCTCTAGAGAGGGTGCAGCACAGACCAGATTATTTCAGATTAAAAAACTCAGCCTGCTTTTAAGGAGCACTGATCAAGAATTGAGCTGGTGTGCATTCCTGCTCAATTTCCAGAGGCGGAGAAAAAGGAAGATGTCTTGAAGTGCTTCATTTGCCAAGGATCGGTCCCTGCTGTGTCTGTGACGGAACTGGTGTCCCAGACAAAGGAGCGCAGTTCAGCAGATGAGTTACTGCAATCCTAGGAGAGCCTATTGCTCTAACACTTTAATGTAGCAACGTGTTCACTGTAACGCAGTAACAGATTTCTATAAAACGGCTTGACATGAAAACAGCGGAGGCCAAACAAAACCAGTTACGCTTGCCGCTAAAAATCTCAGGGCAGTTTTCCCAAACTTTACAGTTAAGGCTTCAAAGGCCTGTTGACAGAGAGGTACATTTTTCAAAGACTTAAAGATACAGAAAGAAGTATTTCCACGACATTCATTTTTCTGTCAAGTGTACTCAGTTTTGTCTTCCTTCCCCAAACAGCTGAACTCGCAAACGCACTCAGGTTCTAATCTCCCCAAATTACTGCAAGTTTCTACTGCTTTCTCAACAGCAAGCTCCCAGCACACTGAACCAGGGTCTGACAGTACCTGTGCAACACTGACGACTACAAACAGCTGCACAAGGAGACTTAATGATCAATCATGATTGCATTCAAGATTTTTTCTTAAAAAAAGGAGTTACAGTAGCTGTTTTCAAATTAAGATGGTACTACTCTAGCAATCTATTGCAATGCTTGTTCCTCAGTGTGACATTGTGCTTAACACACCTGCAAAATTTGTTTTGACATAAAATACAAGTGCCCACAAAACCAGTATTGCAGTTAACTACCAAGCATTAATAAAACAGCTCAGACCCTAATAAATTTCCATCAAACTACATTCTGTAATCTAATTTTATACTGGGGTTTGTTACATGTAAAAATGTTGTTAGGGGAAAAGAGGATACACCTTAGTACAACTTAAACCTTAACAGCCTAATCAAGATTATTAGTCCAGATGCAATTATGAATTGAAAAGTGACCATTACTATACATAAAAAAAGGCCTCAATAGTAGTAATAGTTAAAAATGTTGCACGTACACTTTCTACTGCCTCACTCCTTTTTCTGGTGTTAGGCTTACCCTTCAAGTGCCCCTCTGTATCTCCAGGCTGATGGCATCCATTTGTGCCGGGGACACACAGCAAGTCATCAGCATCCCAAGTCCAAGTATGACGTTGACAGCTTCTTCCTCCTTAACCTATAATCAACTTGGGATCACTTTTATGTTTGATAACACACTTGCAACATCTTGCTTTTTCTTCATCTGTCTGCATGTTCACAATTACATCTGATTTTACTGGATACGTTGCATTTTACATGTTACATACTTTTTCTCTCCATTATACGCTTTTTCTCTCCATTTTACTCCAAAGAGGTTTTGTTTAGAGCCAGGATTGCATTTCTCCAGCTGACTGCTGGTGAGTAGTTTGCAACTGAGCTTTCCCATGCCAGCCTTGCCCCATGTCTTGACATCCCACGTACTCCTCTACACGGCATCCTGCGCTGCCACTTGAGGCTTCTGTCAGGTCTCTGTTCCTCTACACTATCTTATTCCATTAAACCCATAAATACCACATTCTACACAGAGTAACTACTTGCTGCTGCCATCTATGTAAAAACCTGTGTATATGGTAGGAAAAAAAAAAAAGTAAATGTAAACCAAATTAATCATACCCACCTGGTCATTAACAAATTGCTGTTATAGCTAAACCAAGTGAAAAGAAAGCTCCAGGTGAGTGAAGGGAAGCTCAGACAAAGCAAACCTGCTAAGCCTCAGTCATCACAGGGGTTGGGAGAGACCTATGGAGATCATCTAGTCCACCCCCCCTGCCAGAGCAGGGACACCTAGAGCAGGTTGCACAGGACGGCGTCCAGGCGGGTTTGGAATGTCTCCAGAGAAGGAGACTCCACCACCTCTCTGGGCAGCCTGTTCCAGTGCTCTGCCACCCTCAAAGTAAAGAAGTTCCTCCTCATGTTTAGATGCAACTTCCCATGTTCCAGTTTGTGCCCGTTACCTCTTGTCCTATCAGTGGGCATCACTGCAAAAAGACTGGTGCCATTCTCCCGCCACCCTCTCTTTTAAGTATTTATACGGTCATGAGGTGTATTTAGTTTACTCACGCCTGTGACCCATCACTAGCAATGGTAATAGCCGGGCTACAGCTTAGATAGCCAGAAATTCACCCCCTTCTCCTTTCCCCCACAACGTCAGCATTTGCAACAGGCTAGAATTGGGACATTCTTTTTAGTACCTAAAAAAACCTGCAAGAACTGAGTTAAACACTAATGTCTGGAATACTATTGTTCTGAAACATTTTGCTGCCACTGTACAGTACCTGTTTACCATAAAACCTGAGATCTATACAACCTTTCAGTTGCACACCCATGAAAGTAGTTTTAGATATAGTAAAGAACCGATTTATTACTTAAGTATATTACAGGTACCCTTAGAAGTCTGAAATTAAATTCTAATTCACAGTAGCAACATCTTGACAAGACAGTCTCCCTCCCCTGTGCGTTAAGTTTTTGCTTCATTCTTAAATTATTTGGGATTAGAGTAAAAGTCTAAGCAAAACCTGCAAAGCTGAATTCGTGTTTAAATACATGCCCAAGTAATGAGCCTAATATGAGTTTGAGAATAGAAATACATACTGCGCACTTCTATCAGTTCCATTCAGTGGTTCAAAGTGATTGTAGTGTTGATTAATTATTCAAAAAGTCATTACAACTAGTAAAGATTTTTCAGTGCAAAAATCATCTTTAAGATGTCTCTGTCCTACAATTTTTTCTGGCCTTTTAAAATCTTCATGCAGTGTAAGGGTTTCCACTGTAGTTAGTCAGAGCTACTGCAATGGAGATTAAGAAGTACAATTGTAGGACTGACCCTCTGGACAGGTGGAGGTTGTTCCAGGCTGTCTTTGGCTGACAATTCCACCCCGCTCCTAGAGAAAAGCTGGGAGAATTGATGAACCTCGTAATTTCAGAAGAGATAGTTTTGACTACAAAGATAATCAAACAGCAATCTAGTACCATCTGCACTGTGGATGCTAATTTAAACAAGCGAGTTCTGAAATGGCATACTTTCTCTCCCTGACAGGTCTGATGACTTCTTCCTAGAAAGGCTGACTACGTACTGTATGTATCTATGGGCATTTCTGCACTAGGAGCAAAGACAAGCTAGAGAAGTTATGCTTGTTTTTAATTTCCCCATACCATGCAGTTTTACATCCTAAATTAATTGCAAAACATCTAATCAGTAAGTTGATCTTCCATAGCTATTGTAGGACACTAAATCTGACAGAGTAATTAAGCTGCTGGTCCAAATTCTGATCTAGCTACTCCAGCTATTTAAAAAAAGACCACGCAGCTCCAGTCTTTTAGTTAATAAGAAATTAATGCAATATTAAAAGTTGGATAACAGGAGTTTATACCTTATACACACAGTGGCAAACCTAGATTAAAGTTTAGGTGTCAGATTTTTACTTTCCATGCAAATACATTTCAAAAAAATCGCAGAAATTGAGAAAAATGGTTTAGCATGGCAATATACAACCTCCCTAAAAATATCAGAATACCATCCATGCGACATATCCTCATTGCTTAGTTACTATAAACTCTTAAATTTACTACAAAATAGACTTCCACCACTACATACCAGTCTCCAAAAAGTTTTTATTTATCATCTCTAACTAGTAGATATTATAAAAATAAACCATTATTTAATATTCAGTTATTTTTATCATACAGGTTTTTTTGAAACAGAAAACACATATAGAAAAAAATAGTTTTGAATGGATGGCCGACAGAGCATGAAACCACCTGTTCTATTGTTGCAGAAAAATGAAGCATCTCCAAAATAAGGGAATAGCAGCCTGTTCTTCCTCCCTTTAAACTGCAATGCTCTGTGTGCACATTTATGGAAACTTAATAAGGCCTGAACTGAGAAGGATGGCTATCTGGAGGAGGTGGAGGAGGCGGTGGTGGAGGTGGCGGCGGCAAAAATGGGTATGAGGAGTTGTACGCGTTTGGGCCTGTCCAAATCATATTCAGATTTGAAGGTGGAAGGTGGAATTGATGCATCTCATTAACAGAACCAAAAACTGGAGGAGGAAAGGGATACTGTTGCATCACTGGATTTTCTTTTCTATGAGGTTGCAGAAACGCTGGAGACTCCTGATGGATTCTGTTGTCTGAAGAGTATAGCTGTGGTGGTCTTACTTGTGGTCTCAAGAAACCCGGAGGGCCTGATGGAGGAGGAAATGCATCCCTGGAGAACCCTCTGCCACGGTATCCCCTTGAATAACTTGAAGCAGGCTGTTGCATTGACTGATGAAGTCCTTTATTCTCACCTTAAAAAAAAAAAAAAAAA
>VYXH01002032.1:220864-241860 GCA_013397275.1 Burhinus bistriatus
AAAAAAAGAAGAAATGAAAAAAACCACAGTTTTAATATTATTTTGGAAAGAGTAAGTTTAGTCCTCATAAATCTTTCAAGCTGAAGTCAAAGAAATTTGAAAAGTAAGCTTATCAACAAATAATACTGGCAAATAATACATAAACAACAAAACAATACTGGCAAGTCTGCTGTTTAGTAACTCATCTTGATTTATTAGAGTAATATAGGAAGAATGATCCTGAGGGTTGCAAATTCAGTCATTAAAAAAGAAATTTCACTTTCTTCCCCTCCAGGCATTTTCATTTGTGTTAATGAATCACAGGAACAGACAAACTGCAAGTATTTTGGAAGCTTTGGTTTAAAACAAGATTTAAAAGCAACACATTTTAAAAATGAAGATAAATCAGCACTGCATTACATTAAAGTGTTATACAGCTTTCAGACCTGAGTTGATATTACAGCACAGACACAGGACACAAGAAATTATTCAAACTCAAATTAATAAAATTAACTTACTCTATCAGAAAAAACATGGCCTGTACCCTTAGCCAATTAGCTTTTATCATTCATCTTTCAAAAATGACTTTTTCCCTGTACAGGTCACTGTAAGCATATATTTAAGGTTCATAACAAATGTACTGCCACTTTATATAAATACCATAAGAGTATTAATGGAATAAGTGCTATAAAATTAAGAGCACTGAAATATTTAAAATTTTCCAAAGAGCTGCTAAGATATTCGAAAGGCTGTAGAATTTAAGCCAAAACATGACCTCTGAAGAATTTTAGGGCTAGAAGCAAAAAGGTATTTAGGGGCATAACACCGCATAAAATCACTGACTTTTAAGAACCTATGTGGACCTAATCTTGACAATAGATTACACAGAAACATTTTCACCTTTGAAAAATCTAAGTCTGGAAAAGTAGCTGGATACCAAAATTCCTACTCATTTTCATGGGGGAATTAGGACTTAGACTCCTTTGGTGCATGTAGTCCTCTCAGAAGAACTGAGGTGGAAGTACTTGAGTGAATATTTTTGTTCTTTCTTTTCCTATCGAAGACTATAACAATGAGCCAATTTTAACATACTCATGAAGATGCAACCAAGCAAAACTCCAGCTGAGACTGAGTTTGTGTCTCAATTTGTGAGATATCCTTGTTGTTGAATTCCACAGCCAAACTAAATTGCACACAATGTCAATTTAAACCATGTTATTTACAGAAAACCACAGCAAATCATAACCCATACTCCCTTGACAGACTGAGACAGTTCTTCCTGTTGTGTTCTCAGTTATGGAACACAGTTCAGTAACAGCCTCAGCAAGCCCTAGGCAAAGGCAGGTCTGCAATAAGATGGCAGAATAAGGATATGGTGAAAAACATGCCCTATGCTAGATAAGCAGAAACCAGGAGAGAAAATAACCATCAGCAATGAAGGGGAAATAGGGCATGATTCAGATCCTTCACTTAAGGGAGACCTGTCAAAACCACAGGGCAAAAGCCAGGTCAAGAAAGATCACAGCTTTATTTAAAGGGTACAAGGGAGGGACGCACTGTACACAGAGTAAAACGGTTAACAGGGCAGTTACTGACTTCCCAGATCAAGAGAAAAGGGATTCAGTGGGGCACGATATCTATCAGCTTTACAAAGGAAGAGCAGCAAACTCATGGAAGGAGTCAGTCCAAGAAAGTCAATGGGGGGAAAGCACTGTGCTGCAGACAGTTGAAGCAACCTCATGCGTAAGCAGCAGAGGAGGAGAAGCGGGGATGAGAGTCAGTAGTATTTAAAGGCAGTGGTACAAAAAGCATGCAACAGAAGCAAACCAGTGAGAACAGAAAAACAGGGATGCAATTTAAATTATTCAACCAAAATGCAAAAAGTTTTGTCAGTAGAGAGGCATAAGAGAAGACAGATAGGAAAATTTGGTTATTGCAAGCAAAGCACAGCTGCAAGCATACACCTGGAACAGATCTATCAACAGCAGGAGAAAGGAAGGCGAAGGCAACTATGTATATTATGAAAAACTATACATAGTTTATTGAACTACTGTAGTTTTGTTTATGTAATGACTGTGTTAGGTAAACAGAGAGGTTCTCAGTGGGCTACACCAGTAGCAGTTATTTTAAAGAAGTACTTATATGCCATGGGTGAAGAAGAGCTTCCTTTTCAGATAGAGGAATAAATTCCCATCTAAGACTTGTATCTTCTCCCTGACTCAAAAAAATGGATTTCCAAAAATTGCACATGGCCCTTCTCTATCTTATCCCTGCACTCAAAGGCTTAAGCTGAACTTGGGCCCCAATACCCCTACAATAAGCAAGCTCAAACTCCAAAAGATGGCATCTGTTCTATATCCTCACCGTATGTCAGCTGACACTGTCGTTAAGAGCCTTTGAATTTCCTCTGACAACTGTCCTGCTCCTATACTACTTCCCTTCCATAGTTTAATGGAAAAAAAAAATTGTTTTCTTTTAAAAAGAATTAAAGAACTTAGCCACAAATTCATGAATTTTAAAAGCACTTTGAAAAGCACAGAAATACTGATTAACTGTATGAAAGCTCAATATTAAGATAGATATCACTGTGTATTTCAAACTCAGTTTAACAGATAAAAGCATTCTCCCACAGCATTCACTCACTTGATGGATTTGTTTCTGATTTGAGTTTCTTCCTTCCTTGACTTTGAGGCTTCTTTTTCTTCTGTTTTGCCTCTCTCTCTTTTTCATCATCACTGAAATCCAAGGCCTGGTTAAAGATTAAAAAAACAAAGGAGAACAAAGCCATATAAAGACTGCACAGAGAACTTCAGTTCTAGAAATAAATCATTACTTAGAAAACAATCCATCCTGCAGTCAGCTTAGAAGAATATTAAAGATGTACTTTCCTATTTTGCATTCAAAGAGCCATGGTGTGTTCAGCTGGCTTCTCAACACAATCAAAAACTTAACACTCCACAAATTTCTCATACGACAATTATCCGATACTCAGTTATTCCTTCTAGTTTTCCTAAAAACAGCAACATTCAAGTACTGAACACATTTATTGCCTAGATGTTAGTAAGAAAAAAAAAAATTGGGAATCTGAGGGAGCTGGCTAGTTATTGCCAAGAAGCAGCTTTCAAAGGGCAAACTGCAGACTAGGTGAATTAAAATATGGATTTTTAAAGTAAGTTAAAATTAATTTGGCAACCAATACTTAACTCAGCACAGTTAAACTACATTAAAAAAATACCTCTAGTCTAAAATTGTCACTAAATTGGAATTTTATGTAGTATATTTAGTAACACTGCTCCAGTTAAACTTGCAATAGCAATGTTATTCCAAAGGAATTTTCAGCTTTGGAGAATGCTGTCATTTACAATAGATTCAATGTCACTGTAACATTTTGTTCCTGTTACACAAGGTTTTGCTACCTTTTGAATCCTAGCTTACATTTAGAATGAGGAAAAATTATTAGTGACAGGAAAGAAATTTTTCAGAAATAAGTTCCCTGAAAAACAGTTCGCTCATACAACTTAAAGGTTTCTTTCCACCCTCCACCTCCCAATTCTGAAAGGAAGGGGTTTGCTGCTTATTGATGTATCTCTGTAGTATATACACAGCATGGATCTCAAAAATACTGCACTAAAACAGTGCTAAAAAAGCCATGTACAAGTTAATTCTGAATACAACTATTTCCTCTTCTACATAAATGGATTATATCCTTACTCAAAAAAAGCCACAAGGAATACAACAAGATGATATATATCATGAAGTAAAACCTTTCATAAACTCCTGCTTTTTTTAAGGACTTCGATATGCCATCCTCCAGTAGAGCAGAAATAACAAACAGGTACCTTCTGTTACTAGCTCATTTCCATGCAACATTCCAGAAAAGCTCCCTCACAGAGAAATCAGTTATCTGCTCCTGCTAGCCTTGCAGCATACAGATCACACTTTGTCACCCTACGACACCAAAGACAAGGCCGAGAGAGATTTTATTACTGAGTCTACAGTTAAGCTGGGCTAATGAGGAGCCTGTCAGAAAAGGAACACTTACCATATACCTTAAAGTAGCAAGCATAAAAGGCCTAACATGGATTAATTTAATGTTCATACAAAAATAAAGCTTCACAGTATCACAAGAAGAACTGACTCCAGCAATTGCACACAGTTTACCCTGGGAGTTGGCCAGAAAAGTTACAGAATCAGCTGCCAGCTGAGGGCTCTAAAAGAGTCTGGCTTAAGAGACAATTCTGAGCATCAGTAGCATTAAATTTAATCTGCACCCTTGTCAACAGCTATTACCTTCACAGCAAAAGCTACTTTCTATCAGCTCATCAGCTGCCACAGTTTGGATATCTTAGTGTAAACTCTAACTGCTAGAACTATCCAAAGATTATTCTAATTATGGATTACACGATGTTAGATGTGGTGTTTTCTCCAACACGGAGCACACAGACATAACAAAGTCAAAACAGCCACAGAAACAAAGGTGTCATAAAAAGCAATCAAGTTTGCTCATCCTCGCCACCACTGATTTCATTGAGAATTCCTTCCTATGGTGAACTACAGTAAACCTAAAATTCCCCCGTACTTTCAAATTCTAACCTGAAGGTAACAGTATCCTAATTAAAATTAAGAAAAATCATAAACAAATAAATACCAACTTTGGAAAAAGCAATGAATCTGTATCTGCAGAAGACTTGACTGCTTGACTGTATTTAGCCAAATTTTAAAGTTTCTTAGGTTCCCACAAATTCAAATTACACATTTACGAGCTCATCTCCTGGAGAGCTTTAAAAATATGACCAAGAAACAAAAAAAGAGCTCACCATCAGCCAATAAGCAGATTTTGTATCATCATCACTAGAAAAACATTCGATGAAAGAAAGCTAAGACTAGATAAAAGTTTCTAAGTATACACAGTCGTTCAAAGCGCTCTTGATCACATATCTACAGTCTAATTCTATGCAACACTTCTAATACTGAAATGATCATTCTCCGTGATATGTCATCTCCCCAAGAAAGGAAGGCAATTTCCAGTCAGAACTCACAGAGAAACATTCTTTGAGAGAAGTTAACACTGCTCAGCTCAGTTCCATTTGTGGAAAGTAAAAAAAAAAAAAAACAAAAAAAAACAAAAAAAAACCCACAAATTCTGGACACCCAAACCAAAACCGGTATTTCAAAACGCATCATCCTCACCATAGTGGAGGAAGCAACATTCTGGGTTGACTGATACATCATTACAGGACCTATCTTCAAGCACAGAAAAGCTCGTGTCACATCTCTCCTTCAAGACAGAACACCTGGCCTGGGATAAGGACTGTGAATGCAAAAACTGATACTGTCCCTCACAGCATTCTTCTGGACAAGTTGTCCAACTGTGGGATGGTGCACTGGGTGAAGAACTGGCCGAAGGGCAGAGCTCAAAGGGTTGTAGCAAATCGCTGGGGCTACATCTGGCTGGCAACTGGTCATCAGCGGTGTTCCTGAAGGTTCACGTCTAGAGCCAGTTCTGTTCAATATATTTACCAACAATCTGGATGCAGGAGTTGAACGCACCATTAGCAAGTTGAATGAATTTTAACAAGTTGAAAATGGGATGAAATTTAACACGTCAAAATTCCAGATTCTGTACCTAGGATGGCATAATGCTGGGCAAAAGTACAAACTGGGAGAGGAGTGGCTGGAGAGCAGCCCTGCAGAAAAGGATCTGGGGGTGCCAGTCAACAGCAGGCTCAGTACGAGTCAGCAGCGTGCTCTGGCAGCCAAAAGGGCAAACTGCATCCTGGGGTGCATCAAACACAGCATAACCAGCCAGTCAAAAGAGGTGATTATCCCGCTGTATTCAGTGTTGGTACGACCTCACCCTGAGTACCGTGTGCAGTTCTGGGGCTCACAATTTAAGAGGGATGTTAAGGTTCCTGAATGTGTCCAGAGGAAGGCAACAAAGCTGGTGACAGGGCTGGAAGGCATGTCCTCTGAGGAGCAGCTAAGGACTTTGGGCTTGTCTACTTGGGAGAAAAGGAGGCTGATGGGTGACCTCATTGCTCTCTACAGCTTCCTGAGGAGGGGAAGTGGAGAGGAAGGTGCTGAGACCTTCTCCCTGGTATCCAGTGATATGACGCATGGGAATGGTCCAAAGTTGTGCTAGGGGAGGTTTAGACTGGACATTAGGAAACATTTCCTTACCGAGAGAGTGGTGAAACACAGGAACAGGCTTCCTAGGGAGGTGGTCGATGTCCCAAGCCTGTCAGTGTTGAAGAGGCATTTGGACAATGCCCTTAATACCATACTTTAGCTTTTGGTTAGCCCTGAATTGGTCAGGCAGTTGGACTAGATGATCATTGTAGGTCCCTTCCAACTTAAATACTCTATTCTGTTCTAAAAATTGGTTACAACACTAAAAAAACAATCCACAAAACCCACCTTTCTTACTTAATTATATAGTAAGAAGCACACACTACATAGTTTAGAACTATTCTAACTATGCAAGCTTTTGGAAGATTCTAAACAAGCAGACAGAGATCTTTTTAGGATACTATGGTACATACAAGGCTTCTAGGAATTTCAGCTATTTTGGATAAGATAGGCTTAAAGTAGAAATTGCAAGGAGAAGTGACTCAAGTGTTGAGCTAGAAAACAAATCTTATGAAAACACCTCAATAACACTATCAGCCTTGTGATTCTTATTGAGGAAGAGAATAGTCATTAAAAGTATAGTTAGAGTGGAATTAGGGAGCTCTGGACAGGAAGCCTAGCTGTCGTTGAAGAAATCATTAGAGATCCTACAGTAAATGATGACAATGGTCATGAGGAGCTCTCACTTCTACATCATCCTGTATGACTGCCTTTGTATGGAAGAAGCTCATCTACTGTCATGAAACCAGTGTTTTGTAACAGCAAACAGGAGGGAAATCTTACTAGGGAACCATTCAAAGACTGCACCAGAGGAGGTGTCAAGTTAATCTGACAGAGCAGACAGCTTAAACACCCAAGTAATACAGTCTGCAGAGTACTAGCAGGCCTTTAAAGAAAATTGCTTGTGGCAAGGTAAAAGACAAAGCTGCAGTTAAAGAACAGCAATGACAAAAATTCCCTAACAGAAGCAAAACTACTAGGCAAGGTAAAATCACTGCTACTCAAAGCTGAATGTTCAGGTTGCCAAACGTGTTCTAGAAGGAACAGAGGAACTGAAGATACACATTTTCCCAATTGCAAAAAGCAGTAGAAAAGGACAGCTAGTACTCTCTACACTGACTGTGGCCTCTCCAAGAAAAGCATGACCACCTTTTCAATGAAGAAAAGGGGTACATCCAACTCGTCTGTGTAAAAAAAATAAGCTTGCTAATTAGCTACTCTGCACAGAAATTCTTCTACATATATATTGTGTAATCAAAAACAATAAACCAAAAAAATCTATAGTTACTTCAGGTGGTGGCTCTTGGTCATTCTTCCAAGATGCATCTGAACCTTTTTCCCTAGAAGAAAAAAACAAAACAAAAACAAAAACCAAAACAAACCACAAATTAGACAAGGTGAAGATTGTGTACGGAGGCTATGAAACATCTCATTTGAGTCACACAGTAGCAACATATTCTGGTTTAGAAATAATTTGCAAGAACTGTACTGTAGCAAATAGGGTAACACTTTCTTCAAGGTATCAGACCTCCTACACCAGGAGCTACCTGTTTTGAAAGAGGCATTTGGTTTTTAATGTTGTTTCTAAGTGAACAGAACTTCACTACATATGTCACTTGAAAAATCTTCTCACTTTGAGTGAAGACTGAACATTTCACACAATTAATATTAAGCTTTGATCAATGTTCTCTCAACACATCCTTTTAAACCTAAATTGCTTTGAACCTGAACTGAGGTAGCTCACTGCAACTTTCTTATGCTGACTAACTGCCGACTACAGTCATAAGCTGTTGCATTCTTCCGGTTTTAGAACACCTATCTCCTGTTAAAAGGGACAATGAACTAGTCTAGTAGGACACAGGCTTTAAGTATATCTATATCAAAGAGAATTCGGAACCAAAAAACTCTAAGCTGGGCGTACAATTCTATTAATACAGTGTTAGCTAGATAATTAGGTTTCATCTTCTATTTTGTTGTAAATGTGAAGTTTCAGATCTTAATCCTGATTCTTTTGCTTTTCAAAGTACCATCACAGTTTTGAGTAGCAGTTCTAAAATTTTAAGCCTAAAATACTCCACAAGCTGGTCGGCACACAGTCAACTAACAAAAAGCAGAAAATAAAAATCATTGGTCATCAAATTTGCAATCTGCTAAGGTCCAAAAGCCTTCTTGTGAAGCACTGACTGAAGCTCAACTTTTCTACTATCCACGCTATCTTAGTTTCTTTATATAGACATTACAGCACAGATCAGAAATCAAAATTCTTTATCCTTTTTCAATGACACCTACTTTGTGAAAAGGTAGCTTCAACAAATAGTACCAATTGTCTCACAAAAGCTTAAGAACCTTTACTGACAAAACTCAGAAATAAAATATTGTTTCAGTGAAATGTAACTTCAGTCACATTAATCAGAAATTATGGTTTCTGTCAGGTTACACAGGTGTTCACACTGGTCATTTTAATGCAGGGCAAGAAACAATGCTGCGCTCATAAGTCATGAAAGCGTGAAATATCTTACCTAGTGTTCAATTCTGTACCATATATTATAGTAAAGTACTACCAAAAGACAAATAGTTCCCAAAACTAGCTGCAAAGCATGTAACAAACTAAACATGAGTCTCACGTCTCAGATGCTGAGTACAGCACACAGTTACTGATGTAGTAAGCAGATGACTAAAGTCTGTGCAGTTACTGTGCTAAGCAACAAAGTTTAATGGCACAAATCAAAGACCAGCTGGCATCAAAATGCTGCAGAAAAACAAACAAGCAGCAGAGTGAGAAAGTGATCTATTTTGGTCTTCACTGAAAGGAAAAAAACATGCTTATTGCTTCCACAGAAATGGGAAAGGGGCGGGGGCGAAAGTGGAAGACTTCTGAAAGCCTGGCCACACATGCATGACTAAAGAAAAAAAATTATTCAGTAGGAATACTGGCAGAGTTGCAATTAACGCAGATACCGATATTATAAATTTTTTCTGACTATAGTCAGTAAGTCAGATAAGAACTAACCCTAATTAACAGAGACTAAGTCGCTTGTATGACAAAGGACTTTTTTAACCTGTAGTTATTTCAGACAATTATTCATCAATAGTTAGAACACTAATGTCTAGCAGTCATTTCTTACACTTTATTTTTTTACTCTGTATCTTTGAGTACACTTCCTTTTAAATGGAGAAAAGTCCTATTCATACAGGCTACTTTCCTCAGTCAGACTGGGATACACAAACGCTACTGAGAAGTTTCTGAACATCATACTACATTGCCACTCAAATCCCTCCCCTCTTCCAAATTTACAGCAGGTAATTTTCATATAGAATTGTTATTCTCCAACTGCGCAATAGATTTATTGATAATTAAATCTCAGTTCTGGCCTTGTAACATGAACTAAAAATAGTAAATAAATAAAAACTTGTTCAGAATTCAAACAAGTTTATTATAAGTTATGAAATTAAGAAACTATGAATCTGAAGAACAGCAAAATCTGTCAAGTTAAGCTTTCAAAACCCATGTATGTGGATGTGTGTGAGAGGGCGTCAGGGAGGGAAGTATCAGGGAATTTTTTTCTGGTTATGGTATTTTAGGTAACACAGCTATATGAAAAGAAAGAAAGTTTAATATATTAAATTGAATAAGAAGCTACTAAACTTTAGCAATTATAACGTTTAGAAGCTTGTACTTTGCAGCTACTCTCTACTGTTCTGAAAGGCAAAACAGTACAACCTTGTTATTACAATACAGTTGAAAATATTTAAAAAAAGAGAAGTTTTAGTGTCAAGCTTAGTCCTACAGTTTCTCACTCAAGGCTAAACTTTAATTCAGTATTTTCAGTTATATTAAAAAATACATTATAACCAGATTAGAAAAGAAGTCAGACTCACTGTTTTAGTTTCTCTGCAAATATATATTGGGTGAAGTCCTCCACTGATGGAGCAAAATACATGCTATCTTGCACATTAATACCTTTTGCTTTGATATGCTCAGAGCTGTTAAATCTTAACACATAAAAGGGATGTAAAACAGGACCAAATATCTCAAATATCTGAAACACAAACAAAATTAAAATGTTTAAATAAATCACCAAGAGAAGGTAGCTAATTTCATTGTAGACAACCATGAAGTTTTAAGATGCTTTGTATTTAAGAAGTTTGATATATTTTCAAAATACAGCATCAAATAAAGTTACCTCCTTGCTTTAGTTTTATTACCACATTTTGTTTGACAGTATATTTCCCCAGCTACTGTTTAAGACATAATGTGGAAAAGTAAGTTTTCTCACATGTTGATGTTTCCTTCGCTCACTCAACTTCACTGCTTTTACTGTCTGCTTCCTCTACTTTAGTAATCTTTCCTTTTGTCAAATCTCTATTCTCTCTCCATTATGCTTTCAAATCTCTTACTCCTGGAACAATCCCCTTATCAATTATTTCTCAAAGTTCATCTTTACAAGATGCCTTTACGTCAGTTGCCCTATCTGTTCCCCAACTCGGTGGAGAGCAGAGAATTCTGGGATGTTGTACAGAACATCTGCAATTTCAGGCTGAAGTTTTTTGTTCCACTCACACCTAGCATTCAAAGATATTATAATAGTAACCGTTCTAGATGATGGCTTTCCTTCCCCAGAAAACATACAAAATTCAATGCAACACCCCTCTCAGCAAACGTACTTGCATAAAGCACACACTGGCCTTAAAATGGAACTGTAGAGCGTAGATATGTAAACATTCCCCATATGTCCTGAAACTTGACTCTAATTTCTCCAATCTTTGCCCCCAACTCCTGGCAATAAAAGAGCACAGCCTGTTATTCAAGACATTATACATCTGAAAGCAACCTCTTCCTCTCCACAAGCACTCTCACAAAATAGCAGAAACTCATCACACATTGTAATTCTGTAAGGATGCAATGAATTCCAGGTTAGGAATTCTTGATGTTAAAAAAAATAGACGACTATAGCAAGATTCAAAATCACAAAGGAAAAACTACATATCAAGGGAACATTATATTTCATTTAGCCAACTTCAACACTACTTGTTGGAACATAAAAGAATACTTTGAATTTTATATTAGAATAACAGGTTTTTATGCTTTACACACACCTTTCCTGCTGCTTGCCGATCTTCTTTAAAAATTATACTTTCCTCATTTACTGGAGGTAGGCCTCTCAGTGATTCGATTATTACTAAAATGAAAAAAAATATCAATTAGAACTTTATGTTTCAACAGCAGTATGTAGCTAATTGCAGAGAAACTTAACAAACCACACCTTTATTTGTCTACTGAAGTTCATAGAGCTTCATCTGAAAGTACTTGCGCACATACAAAACTATTTACAACTGGACACCCCTTCTCCAGTGAATGAGTAGTAACATTTACATTTGTCCACGGAATTAATGTTCTCTGGGGTGGAGAAAGAAAGGAGACCAGATGACAGGTACAAATGAGAAGTCTGAGGTACGAATGTGTGAGGTAGCTGTTGTATTTACCCGGGATGTTTCTTAATTAAGCGCACAGCAGCAAGAACCTGGGGGGTTTTTTGAGTGCAGATACACATGTATATTCTGCCTTCTTAGTATTCCAAATGAAATTCTCCTTGGAAAAAGAATGGAGATGGCTATTCATTATAGCTTCTCCTAATAGGTCTAAGAATCAGACTGGAACACAAAAGATGTCTGGCGGTCCAGTCATAGCAGCGACTGGTGGTGCCATTTATGTATACAGACACACAATTTGAAATATATTTCTGCAATTTCATGTCATATAATAGTCTCATACTACATTTGGGCCTAATCCATGATTAATGATGGTACGAGTGGTCAGAGCAAGCAAGTCATTCTAGTAGCTCAAAATATGAAATCTTACCACTTAGTAGAACTAAACACTTATAAATGGACACAGAAGTATGTTCTAATACACAATTTGATATACAGGCTACTTCATTTTTAAGTTTTCCAGATTCAGAGACACAAAAAGCTTATTAGAGTAGTTCACATTTGTTGCTTTAGTCTACAGAAATGCCATGTCTTCCTTTACACTCAGCAGGAATTATGCCTAAAGCTTTCAATACAGAGGCCTAGCAGCATTACACTCAAAAATTTTGATTCTCAAGTGTTGTGGTTTGGGTAATCCCAAAGGCGGTTTTTGGTAATCTTTTCTACCTCTAAAACAACAGAACGCTCCATTAAGCATTCTCAGTGCCTCTCCACCATCAAATAAAGTCACTCAAGCACTTAGTGTCACTCAGACGCCAACAAAAACTAACAAGATTATCACTGCTAAACTTGCATAACAGGACTTAAAGTAATAAACATCTCATCAAACTAAAACTCCAGCTTTGCTACTACTTCAATCTGCAAACACCTTGTGACATGCCAAGCAAGCCTGTGACAATGCCACAGGCTTAATAGTTCACTGAATTTCAAGAGAAGGAAATCAGTTTATTTTGTGCCTAACTGTAAGATAAAATATACAGCGAAAGAATCCAATGTGTTGCTTAACTCTCATGAGAAATATACCTTAGCCAAAAAAACCAACACGCCAACAAAAATCACAAAATGAAACACAACAAAAAAACCACGCACCAAAAACTCTCAGAGAATGCTCTCAACTTGATTGATCACGCATAGCCCCATCTTCCAGTACGCTAAGGAAAATATTCTGAAAACATAAGTCATGCCAGTCTCATGAAACCCAGGAGAAACATTATCACCTACAGCCTACTTGACTTACACCAATCCACCCCAAATCCTCAGCTTATACTCTTCCAAGGCCCGAAGTGCAGTCCCAGGGCAGGTTTCTCATCTATAACAAAGCTGTTTACTTTCCAGGCTACAACCCACACAGTGAATTTTTCTCTTCTCTTCAAGTACCTTGAAGCAAAACACTGCAAAAGTTCTGTTAAATTCTGATACACCAAGCAGAAGTTAAAGTTCACAGTAAGTACTGTCATCTTGCTTTTAGCTAGTGTGAAGCTAGCATGAACCTATACTGTTCTAGCCTTAAATTCACCTCATAGTATGAAATAGCCAATTCACAGGTGTCACACACTGCAGACTGCTGAACTTGGAAGCTTGCTACAGAGAACAGCAGAGATCTCCGATACAAAGGGTCAGAAAGTCTTCCGGATACTGATTCTTGTGCCAAAATAATATTTGTGATTTTGAAATAAGACCTCAGCTCCCCTCATACTAGATACAAACCTGGTATACACAGGCATCTATTTAGCTCAAAAATCAAAAACTAGGCCACAATTAGCTGGCAGAGTCCCTAATATGGCCACAAATCAATTGAAATTGAGGCCACCCAGACACCCGTTTCCAGAAGAACTGAAAAGAAAGGAAAACATATAGAAAAAGGAAGTCATAAAGCAAGGTACTAAAAGCAGAAAAATGACACAGATATCTTGGGACTTTACTCCATTCTTACAGCTTTATTTCATGTATGATTATTAGTCTGTTTTCTAACTTTCATCAACCAATCTAAATTCAACACTTCATACATTTCAGTTACATAGAGTACGGAATCAAGAATTCACCTATTGGTAAACTGACACGATTTGAAAAGGTTATAAGCACCAAGGAGGATTAGAAATTAAGGAGTCTTCAAAGATGAAGGTCTTTAAAAACAGCTTTGTTTAAACATTCACATACTAGATCAAAAATAATAATTGCAAACTATGATTCAACTGTTTCTCTTTTATTTTCAAACTATCATTTTATCTGAAAAGTCTTCTTCAAGTCCCTATATTATCAATAAGCTAGAAAAGGCAAAGTAGAACAAAAGGACAATGATCAGATTACTACCTTCCGCACTCTCAAGGCAGCTTCCTGCACATGAATGAAATTAAATCTAACTCTAAACCAACACCAAACAACAAAAATACTGTAACGGAATTGCCTGTATTACCTGGAGTCTTTTACAATAAAAGAAAATTTAACAGGAAAGGCTATTTGCTTTAATTCTTTTGTATCCCACTCAACATAAATACCTGACCTCCAAAATTGAACTTAATTTCTAATTTTCATAAGCAAATTGATTTGAAAGCAGTTCAAGCAGAACGGAACACTTGAAATAAGCTTAAATGCAAACATACTATGGATATTTTATTAATACCAGCTTCAGCAAAACTTTGATTTCACGTATCAGAAACTGAGGTCCCAGGTAGATCTGAAAGGATCCCTAAATGCGTATCGCCTGCAGTTAAGCTTACATCCATTGTATGTCCCAATCCCATTAAGCGTACCCTCCAGCACCTATAAATCATGTTAGCCGTGCTGTCCCAATGCGTGCTGACACTGGCAGCTTGCATTTGGTCAAGGTGGGATGAATTTAAAAAAAAAGATAAGAAAAAACAAGAACAAGCATCATACACAATATACCAATTACCCAACAAGCAGTGCTACACTGGCTAAAGAAACAAGTCTTTTTACTGTCCTCATGTATTAACAAGCAAGCACTTGGGACTGCACTGTACTGCATCTGTGCTTTCAGTTATACACCTACTGTATCTTCAGAGATAATTCAAATATAGCATGTAAAAACAGAAGATTTCTTAAAATACTGCAACTGTTTGATCTTACTGTTGCCAGAATCAATATAAAGATCATAATACACAGTCAAAAAAGGCTTTTTAATGAAAAAATCAGAACATGAAAGTCACACAGGAACACATGCATAATCATCATCGTATCTCAATCTTTAGAAGATGCACGCCAACTAAAAGGGAATTCAACACAAATGTCATTTGGTAGTCTCAAGTTCTCATTCAGCAACATGCTACCCCCTGAAGTAGAATGCTGCAGTACCGACACTTTGAGGGAACAGTTAAGTACAAAATTAATGCAGAGATATAGAGAAACTATTTTAATTAAAAACAAAGCAAACATATCTTGCCTACCTAGCTGCTCAATGATGCTGGAAACTGTCCCAAAGAGCTTCAGTTCAACATCATCAGGCAGAATTACTGATAAGTCTTCAACAGGAGGCAGTTCCTGAAAATATCAAGTCTATGTTCAGAATATAATCTCATCACACTAAGACATTCATCACTTTGTTGCTGCATAAATTTGACAATCAGAAAGCCTCCTAGAATTTTGAAGATTTAATAATAAAAATGTAGTTTGATTTGCCTCTTTCAGAATAATTCTAAATGAACTCATCTTGGGGGAATGGCACTTTTGAAGATATCTTTTCTATTGAGACGCTACTCTACATATTTCCATTGCAACTGAAGTAGAAACCAATTTTATTCAACTGGAGAAAACCAACAACTGATAGGTATTTTGTTCATTTTTTTGAACTTTCAAGTTAGATAAATTAAGTTCCATGTACAACACAAGAATTAGATAATCAGCAATCAAAAAAATCAGACAACTTGTAACCAAATTCAATGCATGACAGAAGAAAAATGTACACAGCAAGAGCTAAAGTAGTATGAAATACACCAGGTATGTATCATCTGATTTGACAAAATGGTGTCTGTCCATTTATGCCATGACTCAGACCATTATAGAAGATGTAAAGATCACAACAACCTATACAAAGAAAATTATTTTTAGCTGTAAGTTGCATTTGGTACACAAGAGGATAATCATAGAGAACACTTTTGAAAAAAACACCAAACTTCAGATATACAAATGAGTACTGCACACACAATATTCAAACTAAAATTCTTCCTCAAATGTAAGCATTAAAATCTGCTATCAAAGGCTGATTAACACCGAACTCACCATGTACCTCCAATTTACTCATGAACCAAGATTTCTACGTATACACTATACTGCTGTGAATTCAATATGAACTTCATGAAATGCAAGGTAAGGCAACTAAGACTAAGAATTATCTTCAAATTCAACATCTGAATTTGGAGGCACAGTCCAAATCTTAGCACTGAACCACACTTCCAAAGGCCATCATCAGAAATAAAATCCCTCTCCAACAGAAGCCTCTTATCCTGTCTTATCAAAACTTCACCTGATAATTTTCACTCTTAACAAAAGTGCTTGGCAAAGGCTTCTAAAGCAACTCAAAGACCAAACAGAGGCCAAGACTCTCCCAGACTATATAATATAGCATTAAAGTCAAGACACAAATTCAGATAGAAACACCACATCCTTCTACAGGGAAGTAAGTTTTTCAACATCAAACCAACTTTGCTCCTAAGACTTAACTGAGTCATGGATGCCAGAACAAGCTAAAGACCAAAGACCCGAAGGAAGAAAGCTAAGATTTTGATCATAAATCTTAAATTGGTAAATGGTACCATCTGTCATACTATATACAGTATCTGCCAATCCTACACTTCAAAGGAGGAGGTTTCTAAAACAGTTCCACTAACACTCCTTAGTACGTGCACGTTTTTTCCCCCTAAGTATCTGTTCCAGTTAAATATTTTCTTTAATTTTTCATTTTATCTTTGACCCATGCTTTAGTAAGTTAGCTGTTATTGGGGACTTTTTAACAGATACATTTTAATTTTCAAATTGTATTCCTTCAAGTTTACATAAGACAATCTACAATATTTTTATCTTAGTACAAGGCACAGTAAATAATGTAGTTGCTAGAAATTCAGTTCTTATTAAGTATCACTGGCCAAAAGCTATAGCTTTGTTGAACCAATGAAATTAATCAGGCCAGTACTTAAAAGGAAGACAATATTTTGTACGCACTTGGACTTGAAGCTAGTAAGCTGATGAGACAAAAGAGCGGATCAACAAAGCATTTCAGATTATTATGAATTTTATTTAAGTAAATGATTGAGACAAAAGGTAAACAAAACCAGACAAGTATATCTATTTGAGCAAGGATTTTTGTTCAAAAGTCCAGTGCTGTAAAAAAGACGTTGCCATAGAAGCACTTATAATGGATCTACATACTTCAAAATGAAGTGCACGTAAGCAGGAATTGCTCTGTTTTACTCCTTCAGAACACAACATTATGTGTGTTTCTCAATCTTTGATTAATTTCAGGGATAAAAGAATATCCTAAGAGTTTTCCTTTACTCCAAGTGTCTATATAGAGCAAACAGTTTAAGAGTTAACAACATCCTCCCATCTCCTGTTGTTGCTACTACTAACACGTGTCAATGCCTCAGCCTTTCCAGTCATCTAGCATTTCATTACAAATGCTTACAGAACACTAAAGCAAAGGTAAACATATGCAAACCTATCTGCTCTCCAGAGGTTTTTTTTTTCCTCTACCTTTCTAATAATTTCTTGTACCCTTCACTGCACTTGTTTCTCATTCCAGAAAGTATTTTTTATGAAGGGGAGAGATCTACAGGACAACAGATAAACATATACTGTTAGTGTAAATTGACATTACAGTGTTAAGATTATCCTTTTACTTGTAATCCATTACAAATGATGTACAGCAGATTGTTACTAAAATGCATTCCTTTAAACCTCTTAATTTTGACACAGTGAGGAATAATGGCAGCAATACTTAATGAGTATGTTACTTATGAGAACCAAAACCAAAAGACAGTATCTTGATGCAAATTAGGGTTCTGATCTGCAACACATAAAACACTGCTGTAACAAAAATTGCAGAATAAAACAAATACAAACCATTTCTATGACCACTCTAATAATCTTCCTTAAGTGAGCAGAGGCAATGCAATCTGAACCTCTGGAAAGCTTAATAACAACATTTGAAATTTTTACCTCAAGGCTAAACATATTTGAAATATGTCTGCAAGACATATCAGACCTTCAAGTCTCTCACATAGAGAAAGGATGATGAAAGCCTGCAATATACAAAAAACCAGAAAAAGTACTAAAATATCCAGAAATTTATTATTGCTAATTACAACTGTGATTTTATACAAATATGAACCTAAAATGAGCTGTGAACCTCACTTCAGAGGGGTCTTAGTATACTGAAAAAGAAGACTTTTTAAGTTATTAACTGTGCTACACCTGAACTAGTGTAAAAACATACATTCAATCACTAGATATTGCAATGACTTAAAAATATATTACATTAAAATATTTAAATTGCATTACCAGGAAAAGGTTTAAAAGATAACATATTGTACTTACATCAATAGGCAACTCATCTTTTGTTTTAACACAGTAAGATCTATTATCCTTCTCATTTGGATGATCATCTTCATCAGATACTGTTGAAGGAGAATACGAAGAGGAGGATGTAGTTGATGAACTATCTGAATCCGTATCACTGACAAAAACAAACATGGGAGTTAGAATATAGACTTCAACATTACAGATAAAAAGAGTGGCTAGATTATACGCTACTCAAATATCTTTGGTTACCAGATGTTTTTCTTAACTGTATACATTTGTATACAGAAAAGCAGCAATCTTTTCTGAACCTACAAGCCACTGGACAAGATAATGAAAAAAAAAAAATTGCAGAAGAGTAGTAGCTTTGGCAGTTTAGAGCAATTGCCAACAATTACAATGGCTTGCTTGGGTTCCCACTGTTTCACTGCTGAATGGTGAATGTGGCATGACAGAATCATCTCTAAGTTCACCTAGTCCAGTTTCTCCCACTGGCTACCCCATGCAAAAGTCCAGCACCAGCATAACTCCCTTTGTCAGACATACATGATAGTCACAGTTTGGGACCTACACGTTATTGGTTTGCAAGTGAAATGAGATATTAGAGTCACAGGATTATCACTCCAGTATAGTACCTAGATAAATACAGTCAAATTAGGACCACAATGTCTATGTGCCATCAGCATACTTCCATTTTATGCACCACTTAAACTTCCACTATTGAACATCATTTGACATAACTGAGCACAAAAAAAATTATGAAAAGTTAATACATTAAACTAACTGCTATAGCTCACAGTCACTCCTTTGTCGAATCCCAATATTAGCATAAAGGTAAGTGAAAGTCAAGAAAATACTTATTCTAAGCAACGCATCTTGCACTATAAAGGTAAAAAAAAATTTCTAATTTTTGCAGATAAAAGAGATTAGTTTCATAATTCATGGCCTGTTTGAATTCCCCTAGTACATATTCACACAGATTAGTAATTTATTTTTTCTCACTGACACACGCATATGAGATGTTTATTGTCTTAGACTCTTAATATTTCAAGTAAAGAGCACAGTAGGAAACCAGTCAACGTGTTCCAACCATGTCAACATGTTCCTTTTAGCACAAGTAAGTTCTTCAGGAACCGGTGGAAGAAACAAACACCTGAAGTAATTGATGCTGGTGACTGAAAAAACACCAAGACAAGCAAACTTGTGCAAAATTGCATCTGTCCTTTCTCACCTGATCTGGCCATTGACAAAGCAGCATTTAGAAACAAAGTGATAAAATTCAAAAAATACTCCCTTCTAGGTTCTTTGGTATTACATTGTCTCCTTCACAAGTAAATGGATGGCTTTCAATTATCTGTTGCTGCAGGTTTTTTTCCAACAAATGTTGATAGGGAAGACAAGAAATACGAACACCTCTCCAAATACACCTTTTGAAAAAGCCAAATAAGGACTTCCTTGGAACAAAATCACCAAAGCAGAAAGACAAGAGTCAGTCTGACTATCAGAGACAAATCGGGNCACATAGCCAGCCAAGTAAGTTAAAGCTATCAAAATTTTTTCTTTAATATTCATCTGAAAATCAGCACAACTGATTTTGGAAGCAAAAAAGACTACATGATTTTCTAGGAAAACTTTGAACTGAGCAAACAAAGTATTTCCAAAGTCAAGCTTTAACCCATTAACTCTTAATAAAGCTCAGTATCTTCCTTCTAAGAGGAGATCCTTAGACTTCATTTCAGCCTTCGCTAGTTCGAAGGAGAACATACCCATCTTGCTGCAATGGCCCAAACAGAAAACACAAAACTCACTGAAACTGACAACGTGTGCAGGCTTCTAAGACTGAAACAGAGCCCACATGTAACCAAAGTTACCTTTCACTAACTACACTGAACACCAAACCACAGATGGAGTAGAATACGCTATCTTTTATAAAAAACATATAAGTTGAGAATAAGCTTTTCCACCTACAGGCCAACATTAGCGCACGAGTTAAGATCTGCAGACTCTACCTTGAATCCTGCATTCATTTTTTTTCAGCAGTAACACTGCAGGTGCCTCGTCACAAGTGATATAGGTGCACCCTGTGAGGACCATGTCAAACAAGACATTCAGACAGTCACGGTGGCCCAACCATGATGCTCTACAGGCCACTACCACCAAACTCATGTTTTCATTAAATCCTATACCCTTACAGTCATCGTTTTGGAGGCTTATTAACTCAACAATAAAACTCTTAAGTGAAACACAACAGAAATTGTCATCTTTAATGGGAAAGAGAAAGCTACAGAAGCTGAAACGCTGGGGCGGGGGGATGGGATGGAGGCGGGGGCGGGCACCTCGCTGGCAGACCGCTGAGCCGCAGGACCCGCGCCGCGGGCCCACACTCGCCACCGCCCAAGAGGCCTGAGAGGGGAAAGAGCGACCCGCGGAGAGCGACGCACCCCTCTCTTCCCGCGGCCCAGCCCCGGGGCTGCCAGGGCTAAACCCACCTGTCCGACTCCGACGAGGGGACGGCGGCAGGAGGCCCGCTGGCACTCGCAGACGGCGGCGAGCAGCGCGCTCCCTCGGCTGGGGGCGGCGGGGCCTGGTCTTCCCCATCGCCCTCCCGGGGGCTCGAAGGCTTCGGCGCCCCCTCCGTGCTCGCCGCTCGCTCCTCGCCCGGCGCCCCCTCAGCGGCCGGCACCGCCTCCTCGCCCGGCGCCGGCCCGGCAGTGCCGGGCTCAAACGCCAGGGCCTCCATCTGCGCCACCACCTCCATCTCGGCACCAGCGGCACGCGCCCCAGCCTCCCCACGCGGCGCGCCACCCCGCCCCCAAGCGGACGCTACTTCCGGCTGCCCCGAGCGCCCGCGCCCCGACGCGCCGGGG
>VYXH01002032.1:241952-279632 GCA_013397275.1 Burhinus bistriatus
TGACGTGGCGTGCCGTGACGTGGGGCGGGGTAGTGGGAGGTCGCGAGGCGCGGCGGTTGCTGGGCGGGGGCAGGCGGAGCGGGTGGGCTCTAGTGGCGGTACCTCACCCGTCGGCAGTGACCGGGCAGTAGTACCTAGCGCTGCAAAACCTCTCCACGTCTTTGAGGTCACCAGAGCGCTCACCACGACATAAGTGTCCATGCGGGTGCCAGGGGCACCATAAATACCCGCCGCTTTGGGGCCTTTCGGGGCCCGTGCGGTGCCGCCTGCTGGTGTCCCGGTCTTTTCTCCTGGCACCCAGGGATCTGGCCGTACGTGGTGTCCTCTCCTGGAGGAGAGAAGGGAGGAATTCCCCCTGCCCTCCGCCAGCCTCTCTGTGTTTGGGGACTTGAAGCCCTTCCCCATGGCAATAACTGAGGAGACAAGACACGTGTCTTCTCCTGAAGGCAGCTGATCCATGGGAAAACCCAAAGCATGTTTCAAAGGCAAGCGTCATCAGGAGGCCACTGTGACTGCGAGCCTGCAGGCAAGCTCCTTCAACCCAGGGTCCAACCTGCCAGCTGTGCTCCTGTGCCAGCACTGTCTGCTCCTGACCACCACAGAGCTTCATCACGCTGTCCTTCGGGCTGGCTTCCAAACCAAGAGCTAAGGCTGTCTTCACCCCCAGGCGGCAGGGCAATGTAGGTCTGAGGAGGAACCCCATAAATAAATAAATAAATGAGTTAACATGTGATGATGGTGAGAGTGCCAAAGAGGACTGGGACTGGAATATCTGATGAGAGCAGAGGAGAGAATAATATGTTTTCCATATAATGAACTTCCCTTCCCGCTCTCAGAGAGCTGCACGCTCAAAGGGCACGCAAAACTTTTCATTCTTCTCCAGAATGTCCGGGATATGTTGAAAAAAACGGTCACGAGTGAGTGCTTCACAAGTACCCCACACAGGCCGCAGGGAGCATCTGACAGGCACAAGATGTCTTTGTCTGGTAGTTCCGCTCTTCATTTGCCACATGACACGGGAGATGCGACCAGCAGAATTTATTTAGTAGGAAAATTAAACATGTACAAATATGCATATAATGTAATTCATCAGTTTGGGGTTTGTTTTTTTTTACATTTATCTAGAATGATCTATAGGTCCAGCAGAACAGGCACATCATGGGCCTTTTGGTATTTTTTGCAATGTCTGAAGGGAGGAGCCTGTATAGGCTCTAGGCATAAATGGCGGAAGTAAGCTTTCTGATGGCACAGTTACTCAGAACACCCAGGTTAGGGATCACCTTCTCCCCAGCGATAACCTTGGGGTCCTGAAGCGAGGGCGCGTGAGGCAAGTGACCTGAATGTCACCGCCCTGTCCTGCAAGCTCCCTAACAAAAGGGATCTTTAGAAATTCATGCAATTAAATGTCAACAACAATTAGATGTCAATTGCACGGAGATGAAATATTGAACAACCGTAAAAATGGTTTATACTGAGTCTCACTGGCAAATATGTTTTAATCCCTAATGAAGTGACAGAAATGTGTTAACATATCCAATTAAAGGGTAAGTAGAGGCAGAATCCTACTAAAACCCAATCCTGCAAACACAGATCCTGCAAAACTAGGTTTCATTTTAAAACTGATCAAGGAGAGATTATTATGAGTTTGAGGGTTTTTTCATTTATTTGTTTGTTTTTCAGAACTGGGACTTGAGATGTACCTGAAATGGACCATAATACAAGATCTGTGAGTTTGTGTGAGAAAGTTGATCAGTACGACTGAGAGAGAATAATTTCCCCAAAGCAGACAAAGCCCTTATATTGGCCAAATCCTTTCCTAACAAAAGGTAAAATAACTGATGTCATAATGTGGGACTGAATTAGCTGAATGATGAGGAAATGGAAATTAATTATGTTTGCTAAATATAAATTTCTTATGAATGTAAAAGTATATTCAAGTCTCTACCTTGCACTTATGTAAGAGAAATTCTTCAACTGTCTCATGAATCATGTCTTTCCTGCTTTTTGAAGGCTTTTAGTAAGTGTTTTGTAGCTTTACTCTGGCACCTAGATTGTGTTTTGACAGTTTCCTCTGTGTTTGTGCAGAACTGGCAGCATCTTTCAAACAAGAAGATACTTTATTTCATCTGAACGCTGCAGCTTAGCCTTTAACATGTAAGATAGCATTTCTCTTAGAATGAGGAGAGTGAAAGGCATGATGCATAGGAAACATCATCATCCATCCAGGCAGGGCATTTTTAAGTAATCTGCAAAGCAGCAGCACAAGCACGAAGATGTTCTAGAAAAAGAGTCATTTCATAGATGAACACTTGAATCACAGCAGTTCTAACGCTTGTTTTCAAGGTCTGAGCAGTTAAGAAATGTCACTGCTGGGAGTGGAATCCAACGTCATCTGTCAAGGCAGGGCTAAAAGTGATTGCAGGCCTGGTTTCTGCCTGCAATTTCTTTGATGAAGCTCTCTGGAGGTGTTGTTTTCGACATTTATTTTTTCTATTCGTCACACTTTTAAAGTAAAATAACACAATTCAAACTATTATTACAATGTTTTCTCTAATTTGTTTGGATGCAATAGAGAAATCTGTTGAAAAACAAAGTTTCATCCTGATACCTCTCCTGAACTTGAAGGTGGAAAATCACTTGGAGATTTCAGTATGCAGCTTTTTATGTCTTTAGCGGAAAAGGCATGAATAAGAAAGGAAGTAATGTTTACTAATATATTTGAAATATGAAAACAAATACTATTGTGACATTTATCATTTATACATTTTATGCTTTCATATTCTAGTGGACTATACACAGTGATATCAGATTATAGGTTGTATAAGAACGGTGCACTTTAGTTAATAGAAGGAACACAGTAAATTTGAAAAATATACTTCTGAAAACATTTTTTCTTAAATTTCACATTGGTTTATTTAGGTAATTTGATGGCATTTTATGTGTAACCACTTTCAGTGTTTCATCAGTATAATCAACTACATAGATCTTCCTTGAGATTCTTGTGTCAATTAAGAATTATTTTTAATATAAAATAATGAGAAAAAGAACACCTTGAAAATATTGTTTTAAAGGTGTATAAAAACAGAATCTGAAAGTGGGTTGTTACGGTGTCCTGATGGGTTCAACCGCCATACCCTCTTCCCTTGCTTATTACCCTGCAATTTACCTTTCACCCAACTATAGTGTTACTGACTGAGGCTGCAGACAGTTCGGAGCAACATATTTCTCCTCACAGCTCTAAATGTAGTCTCCAGGTACCATGAGGTGATAAAACTTCTGGAAAATCTGTTTACACATTCAGAGGTATCATATAATTGGATTAACAAAAATGCTTTTTATCTTCTTATCTCGTATCTGCAGTGGGGTCAGAGAAGCCCTTCAGAAGACCATTTCTTCTCTTGGTGACACTCTTCCCTGCTTTGGGCCAAGAGGTGATAGGAATTCTGTTAGTGTTATTTTAGCCTTTTCATTAGCACTGGTCAGAAGAGCATTTACTATTCTTTCATATAATGGGGGTACAGTTATACAGCTGGTCAGCTCAGGCTGCACCAGCCCTTCTTCTATAAATAGAGAGAATGTATGGATTTGATGAGTACCAGAATAATGGTACTGGAAAAAGCACTGTAAACACATAAAACTGCAATTACAGTAGGGCTTTTTGCCAGCAGAGTGATATCAAAAAATCACATCCCTATGTGCCTTTGCCATACTTCAAGTTTCTAGTGTAGACTTGGTCCAAGTGACCCAGAGCAAAAGGATGGCACTTCACATCACTCCTCACAATACTTCACTTTTTAAATTGATGAAGGAGAGAAAATTTCTGTTATAGTCCCCCAAATCGCTTTCATTTTGACCTACAAAAATAGATAAGTACATGAGCTGAATGTGTCTTCTAAAATGACCAGCAATGTTAGAATGCTGACATCTGAATTGTCACTCTAACATCTGAGAATAATTACTCCAGGGAATTGAACAAATCACTTAAAAACTTTCTTTGAATGGTTGGTTCCATTTGCAGACTGTCATGGTTTAACCCCAGCCAGCAACTAGGACCACGCAGCCACTCACTCACTTCCCACTCCAACCCCTCCACACCCCAGTGGGGTAGGGAGAAGAGGGAGAAAAGGAGGGAAAAGGAAGAAAACCTCATGGGTTGAGATAAAGACAGTTCAATAGAGCAATAACAGAAAAGGAAAATAGCAACAACAACAATAATAATAATGGTAAAAGAATGTACAAAATAAAATAACACAAGTCGCTTTCACCACCCGATGGGTTGCCCAGCCCGTCCCAAGCAGTGATCGCGGCTCCCCGCCCTCTGGCCAACCCCCATGAGCATGACATCTATGGTATGAAATATTCCGTTGGCCAGCTTGTTCTAGCTATACTCCCTCTCAGCTTCTATGAGAAGCTGAAGAAGTCCTTGACTAATGTAAAACATCACCTGGCAACAACTAAAACAATATGCATTATCAGCATCATTCTCCTGCCAAACCCAAACCACAGCAGCTACTAAAAAGAAAATTAACTCTATCTCAGCTGAAACCAGGACACAGACTCAAAAAAATCCCTTCAGAAAGCCAAGTTTTTGCCGTTACAAGAAGTAGCCTTAAGCTGTATGTCGATGCCACCCATTGAATAGAAATAGAATAGAAAGAGACTGACTTACTACATCCCTTACAAACATGGTGCAGAAAAAATTACAATTATCAGCGCTTCTCTTGTATTAGACAATCCTTGGTGACACATGCATATTACTATGCCTGTATGCCAATTTGCAGTGAAGACTTTATCCAAGGATACTTGGATGCTCATACGGTAGGTGGGATATTCATTGGATCTGGTGGTGATGACTGGGGTTCCCCCATACATTTGTTTTGTTCCATATATTTAGTCCAGTTTCAAGGGGAAACTATGGACTTAAATTTGCAACATTTCTAAAACTACTGCTCCAAACCTAGAGCCTTTTCTTTTTCACTCATCAACTGAACTATTGGAGGTTAAGGTATTCATGGTCAGGAGCAGTGGGAGGGAGAGGAAATCAGATCAACAGAATTTTTTTGTATCACTGGTGCTAGTCATATTTCATTCCACCCAGATGAATCAATATTGTAGCTTGCACAGCTGAGATATCTAGTTCTGAAACAAGATTAAAATAGCTACAGTACAGAATGTTTTACTCATTTCAAAGCTTCCAATTATTGTAAGGAGTTAAATTACACAAACTCCATAGTTCTTTCTTTGTATAAAGGGCTGGGCAGTTTATAACTAGATGAAAAGAAACAGTATGACTTCTAAGGATGACAGACTTTTTCCCCAAAATGTATTTTTTAATATGGAAAAATACACAACTTTATCTTATAGTCCCATATTCTTTTACTTTGTTATTCCAAATATAGCCAGTAATTTTCTGATGATTGAGCTGCCCACAGCCAACTTCATCAATAGCAATCCAAATCCCTTCACTGATGGATGGACTGGTTCACCTCCAGTTATTCTAAGAGTTTGTACCATTCATTTATCAACTCTTTTATTAGAGTCTATGAAATTCTTTTTCTAGTTATGATTTCAGTCCAATATTTTAAATTATACCAATATAAGCATAATTTGGTTAGTTACCAAACCAACTACATCCAAGCTGCATCTATAAATGTGATTTATTCTGATATGTATAAATAGCTCAGAAATTTCAAATGTCTGTGTCGCTGAAATCAGCGTATTGGAGTTTGTAGCGAACCACATTTGGAAAGAGTAATACGCTCTGTAAAATTGAGTGTGGCTTCCCTATAATGACCTCAATATAAGGAAAAGAACAAGTTTTAGTAAACTGGTTATTTGTCTGATTATCGTAACTTCTTGTGGTTCAGGCATGTCTCCCACAACCTTATGTGAGGTTTTTGTGGCTGTCAGAGCACTTTACCTGGAACATGGAAGGCCTTTCATTCTGTCCTGACACGTGCTCTCAACCAATCCATCTCATTTTGGCTGCACAGGCTAGGATTCTTTCTGTGCTTAGAATAATGTTTTGGGTAGACAGGCGCTCATTAAAGTGTCAATATACGACAGGCATTAGGCATGAAATTCATGAAGAAATTAAAGAATGTCATTTTTAATCCACTTGTGTAATAATTGAATCTAAAAGATCTTTCTGCCTGTATTCAGATGTTTCGCTGTAGATTTCTGCACACTTGACATGTCAGGTTGTATTTCTTACATTGTAGTTTTGTAACTCCAAGGCAGCATAAACTGGCACTGCCAGCAAAATGGACAATTTTGCCCTTCCCCCAGTTCTCATTTTCTGTCCTGTTCCTTGTGCCAGCACTAGTGCTCACGCAGACGTGAGTGAGTGAGGGTAGGGAAATCCAGTGGAAATTAAACCACCACCACCCTCCGTCAGGTTAGTTTTTAGCTAGGTCAGTCCCAGATCCCGCATTTCACTGTATAGCCCTACAAATGCTAGCATCAGCATAAATGGGCTGTGGGATGTGAAATGTCATGACCCAAGAGCTACGGTATTTCAGAATTAAGGGACAATACACAAGCTCCTAGCACTGAAAATTTTGCTTCCTACCAGTCATGAGGAAAAACTCGTTTGTGTTTGGTTTTTTTTCCAAAAGACTAATGTTGAGAAACACAATAACAAAAGGACTATGAAAAATCCTAAAAAGTCCCTTTGAAACAAAAACTGTTTTGTATGGAAAACAATAAAAAGGCATTTCTTTGAAGTATCCAATGAAAGCAGCCTAACCTAAGATAACAAGAAGGTTCAGAAGACCAGCAGTTGAGAAAGTTGCATATTTAGATTCATTGTTGAATAGCTTTCAGGAAATCATTATGTCCTCAAGAATTTTATCCATACTCATTTGGCCTTCACTCAGGGAGTTCCTTCCACAAAATACACTGATTTTTTTCATCTGTTCAGCTGGAACATGGTGATCTTGCCATTGCATTCAGAGTTAAGCACAGGGAACCAATGTACATTTGACCTTTGGCTCAATTATAGTTCTCTGTACCTAAAAAAACCCCACCAAAAAATAAAACAACAACAAAAACCCAAAACAAACCAACCAAACAAAAAAACCCAACAACCCAACACCAAAACCTTACCAAAAAATGAAAATGTCTCAGAAAACAGAGTTTTTCTGCCTAGCAAAGATGGCTACTGAAAGCACATTGCCTTAGTGTTCAAATCTTGTTACTGATTCCTGACTGATAGGTAAGATCTGCATCGCACTGTCCCTTGTGAGAGCTACAAGTGACCTCGCAAGTAAAACTTATGTCTGTAGAAAGTAGTCTTTTTGGAAACTCACCTGATGAAATGTGGAATTTATTCTTGAGAGAAATTATGGTGCCTATTAGCTCAGTGTCTTCAGACAAAATGGAAAGTCTTGTAGATAACATCACCAGTAAGACACACATGGAAACAAACACAGATCACTTACTCAATGATTATTCTGAAATAATAGTCATCAGAAAGAGAACAAGCAAGCACATTTCACATTACATACACAAGTTGTACCTAATATACCACAATGATCTAAAGAAAGTGGAAAGAGAAACTGGAATGAATATATTACACAATACTTCCTAAAATTCCTTGCCTCTGCTTTCCCTCCTTTTTCCCATCCAGGGAATTTGTGTTTCACACTGCACCTCCATCTGTCCCAGGAGTTTTATATGCTCTCTATTTTCTTATAATGCCATGTTCCTTTTCTTTCCTTTTCTTTCTGGTTTGTTTGACTTAATCCTATCTCTTTTTTTTATTAGTAATTTGCTGTTGTAGATACAAGGCTTTTTGGGAACCAAGACGCAGAGACATGGAAGAGACATGGCTCATCAAATCCAGTCTCCTACAATCTCAATCGTGTGATTCATGCTTAGTCCAGAAGGACTAGAAAAACATCCACTCTCTGCATCACAAAATGGAAAATACTTCTTTTTGTTTGATGAACTGTACAATAAGATGAAAAGCAATGCTACTACAGTGCCTCAGAAAGAAAGTAAAACAAACCTTATGAAATGATCAAAACCTTTCTCCCTACAGCACTAAGTGGCCATTTTTTGCATAAATTACTTCATTTTTGATCAGGCAAAGGGAGAGGTACAGTTTAAATGGGATCAACAGTACCAATATCCAGTCTCCCCTTACTTGAGCCAGTATTTTTCTGCAAGAAGTAATTCATTATTTTAGTCCCAAACCATGCGTTCTGAAAATCTGTGAGAGCTTCTGAATTCTGATCTCTGATCTATTTGCTGATTCATTTTTAAATGTGGATTTTGAGTATGTGGAAGAGCTGAACTGCTTAACCTGACTGTGACACTTCTCAGCCTGAAGCACGAGATGGCCAATATATGAAAACTTTGGTTTACCTATTGTCACAAGCGATCTGGAAAAAAATGAGGTGGCAAAATTTGCTAGCTATTACAGCAATGAGGGTAGTAAAGATATGGCTGACTGTGAAGAGCTGCAGAAGAACATTGAGAGACTGAGGGACTGGGTGATAAAGAGGTTGGAAAATTTCAGGATCAAAAATTGTAAAATCATACATATGAGACAAAACAGCCCTAATTTTACAGATACTATAATAGCTTCTGACAAGTTTACTACAAATATTGAAAGACACCATAGCATCACAACAAATAAGTCTATTAAAATATTAGCTGAGCACTCGCTAAGAATCCGAAAAAGGAAAAAAAAAGAGAAAGACAAAGACAGAAAAGAAAGAAAAAGAGAAAAAAATAAGCAGAGAACAAAACAGAAAAATATTATGCTGCAGAATGTATTGAGTGTGCTTCTGCATCTTGAATAGTGTATGCAATCCCTTATGTCAGAGAGGGTATAGTAGAACTGGAACAAGTATAGGGAAGATTCTGTACTAAATAGAAAGCCTTCTTCAGCCTGCAAAGAGACAAGCCAGATGTACTGTCAGAGAGATTTATGAGGGATGTGAATAAGAAACAACACTTGACAATAACAAGAGACATTAAAACAATGACATTAAAGCATTAAAACCTGCATGAGGCAGGTCAAAATGAAAAAAAGAGAAAGATGGTCCTTCGCACAACAGATATAATTGAGCTATGGAACTCCTTTCCACGGAATGTTTTGGATACCAGAAATTTTTATTAGCTGTAAAGATAACATTACTGCCTCAGAAAGTTCCTGAGCCACCAATTGCTGCAGGCTAGGAACACCTCTGCTAGCTTTGTTAATTGTGTTTTTCCTTTAGACAAGCACCATCATCTATTGCTGCAGACAGGATACTCAGCTAGAGGTGTCTTTGGCCTAAACCAATACAGATGTTTTTGTGTTTTCTCAGAGCAGTAGTTCCTGAGTGCCTGATTCCCCTGAGACATCCTAACATCCAGAACTCCTGAAGCAATGGCTACTGCACAGGAACTCTCTGCCTGATCTGTTTATGCACACTAAGTTGCATACAGAAGGAATGCTCTGAGTTATTGTACACACTCAGAGACTTATCAGTCAACTCGTTAATATATACACAATTGGTTTGACACTGCCTCAGAGACAGACATAATACACATGCTGTGTGGTGTATTTACTCTTATTTCTGCACAGAATTTTTCCAAGAGATGTATAGGCATCTTAGCCAATAATAAAAATAAATTAATCTGTTTCAGAAATGGTTTACTATTCCTACTCAGAAGGTTACTTTCAATTACAATATGGCACTCTAAAGCACAAACATTTTTATTGAAAAAAGGAAAGTAGTATCTGCATTCCACATTGTATTTTAATGATGATAATTAGTGGGTGCTTCTCACCAAAAAAATGAGCATGCTACGAGACATGTCAAGCAGTATATTCAGATTGGATTTCAGCTTATTTCAGGAAATGTTGTATATCCCTTAATAATCTTATATCTCTTATTGTTTAGATTAATTATAGTATCTCAAAATTCCATTTATCAGTCAGTACCTGAGGTTTGCTTTCTGAATTTTGGAGATATGTAATAGACAAATTGTTCTTACTGTTCAAGATGGATTCAGAGAAAACTGGAGAACTATTGGTTGCTTTATTGATTAAGCTAAGGAAAAAGGTCATATGCTAGCAAAAGTTACAATTGAACAGATTTATCCTCATTTACCATCTGTATGAATTAAGTCTACAGCTGGGAGGTTTCATACTTTCAGGCCCTCTATTTTTAATTCAGATCCTGTTTTTTATCAAGCTGTTACTGTGAATGTAGATGTTCTAGGACTTTATCTTCCTTATGGATGTAAGTACTACCTTCTATCATTACCTTATTTTATGGATGAAACCCTCCATATAAGGTAGTGTATTTCCATCAAAAACATGATTCTGAGACAGTGTGGAAAAGGAGGTAAAACTTCACTGTAAGTTCAGTCCCTTCCACTCAGAAGCAATGCGTTCATTGCAAATCAATGTGTATTGCCCCTACCCAAGATCATACTTTGTTGAATATTAGAAACTAGACCACTTTGCTTTGTCCTGTTTTCTTTGGGGACCAGAAGAGAAAGAAATGAGAAAGAAGGTGCTCCAAAAGCAGATCGCTATAAGAAACCAAAAATTTGGAGTAGACAAACAAAATATCAGCAAAAGATTAGACATGACATCTAATTTCACATCCTGTGATGAACTCCTTGATAAATAGTTAGAGCTTAATTCCATCAGCAAGAAAGGCATCCTTCCTCTTTTGGCCAGAAAGTGACACTCTTGAACTTTAAACAATCATGGCCCTCTCTGGTAAAGGAGAGAGCTTCTAATTTCCTTAACTGGATTTGCTTACTCAGCTAACTCAATATATTCAAAGGAAATACAATCCAGAGATGCTTATTTGTTTTCTATTCATCTGGGAATGCCAGTTTATTGTAACAGATTTTGCTCCTTATTCCCACAAAGCTGAAATCATGTATGCACAGGATGGCTACATGGACACACACAAAGGCAAGGCAGCTGTATGTCCCTGCTTTTTAACCTTCTTAAGTAACCATCCTGTCTGCTCAGTGTCAGAGTAGAGGAAAGAGTCTCAGTTGCAGATGAGTTCATGAAAGAGAAACCTCAGATGGCAAGTTTGTAAGTGGAGCCGTTTCCTCATACTCACTTCCTTGTATCTTCAACCTACATCTTATTCATTCAGGCAACTGGTGCTTCTGATTTGATTTCTCATCTCTCCGTTCTCTAGAACTCAAAACAGAGTACCTTAACCTAATAGTAGTACTGATATTTATATCTTTGGCAATGAGGTAGGAATCTGATTGTACTTTGAAGAGCTCAATACAAGAGTGGGAAAGTACAAATGGTAAGTACAAATGATAAGTACAAATTAGATCAGATCAGAGGTCACACACTGTCATCAAGGAAATCGGTTACTGTAGTGCCAGAGAGAACTGATTGGTTTGACTGGGAATAAGAGGAATTACTGACAAGGCACAGGTCATCCTATGTGACAAACAGGTTGGTGAAAACACTGATTTAAGAAGACTGAGAGAAAAGAAACAACAGCGAAAGGGCAATTATTTCCGAAGAGAAAAACACTAGACCTGTGATGCTAAAGCATCAAACACTAGAACAAGAGAATGCCCATGGTAGCAAGTAGAAATCTGGCTACTGGTAACAGCTGAAAGAGAAGCAGTAATTGCAAATGAGAAGGTAATCTAGGAGAGTTAGTTGTTAGACTGTGACATTGTAATGTATGTGACATTGACATATGAAGCCCTAATTTGTGGACAAACTAACTGTAAACTACCTAATAAACTATTTAGAAAAAGATAGTATACAAGAGCAGAGGAGACCAGTATTAGAGTATTTAGGGGGGTAAAGATCAAGCAGTAGAATATTTTTTAGTAGTTCATATAACTATAGTAGTGTCAAATTTAAAAAATCAAAGCAAGCCAGAAGACAGTAAATTTGAAGTGTGAAGGTAAAGCAGCTACATTATTTGAGTGCTTATCTCTTTTTTTATCCTTCTAAAATCTATTTCTATTGCACTTACTCTTAGTAACTTGTACACAAAATAAAAAAATCAAATACAAAGATTCTTGAAGGACAATTACTAAGACAAATAAAAAGCATGCTCTTTCTTTGACTTATTACTTTATTACTACATGCATGTAATCTTCACTCAATTCCTTCTTTGTCATCTGATGTTGTGCAATATAGTAAAACTACTCTGTGATTTGTATTTAATTCGTATATTTATATTATGTATTTAATAAATCATGTTTTTTTGGGGCTGGTGTCCTTCGTGAAGCTGCCCAGGATCAGGAATAATACTAACAAACACCATGGTTCAAAAGAGTTTGTTTAGGTAATGCAGTGATCTCTCAGCTAGATATTCCTAGAGGCTTCTTAATTATAAAGTAAGAATACCAAAAATAGAAATAGCTAGATGGTTTTGTTAGGCAATTTTTTCTTTTTGTTCTGCAAAAAGTACACTGTAATATTAGTCATGAAACCAAAATAAAGAATATATCAAATATATTCTGGTAATATCAGTGAATTTGAAACTGGAAATTTGGCATTTCATCAAATTGCTGATAATTCCAGATGGTACAGTCCTATCTGAAGCATGTTCAGAAGACAAGTTCACCAATTACAGTTACTTGTTCTGAATTAAAACGTTTTCACAGATAAAGTGTTTCATTTTCTGAGCTACATTTAGTTAATGTATAATCTAAATAAACTTGCACTGGCTCATCTCCTTTTGAAGAAAGGCAGTATTTATATATTGATATATTTTCCAGATTTTTCACATACTATGTTTCCTGGACATTTCTGTTTGAGAGATACAAAAACTGGCAGAGAAGTCTTTACAACTATAGTGCTTCTCAGTGTCTGATAGATCAAAATATATACTTCAGTCACATATTCACTGACATTCAGCTGAAAATAAAAGGCCAAGTTATGAGGAAGTTAGGCAAGCAAGCTTGGCAGTGACCAGTTACAGTTCCTAGTCTGCTTGTAGCCCAGGATGGAGTTGTCTTTGGAATCAGTTGTGGACTGGAGATCCAGTTATCTCCAGTTATCCAAATCCTTCTAAGTGTTTTACACTGGCATAGGAAAATCTGGTGGTCCTAATGGTTAATTTATTTCTCAACAGAAAGCTCATACTTAGGATAAGTATAAATACCAGGAATTTCCACACGAGCAGGTGAGTAACATATTAGGCTCACTGATATCTGTAGGAGGTTTTTATGTGTTACAGTGAGTGAACTCATCTATTTTGTTTCTGTCTGTATAAATTCAATATTCTCCTTCTCACTACGTCACAGAAAATGGGTAAGACCGAGAACATTGATATCTACTTCTTCCAATATTTTACATACTGAACCCTCAAAGAATGTAAATGGCATCTTGATCTCTGTAAACAGGCTTCTTGATCTCTTTGCCATCACAAGTGTCAATATTATGCATCAAAGGCACCTACTCATTTCTTTTTTTTTATCTTTCAGGAGATTTGCTGTTTTGTAGTAGAAGGTTGGATATTTTTCTTATCTACAAGCTTCTTTTCTTGCAGAGTAATTTGTGGCTAAAGTTTCTCCAATGGAACATTTTCTTCCAGTGCTTCTCAGAATTTGTGATGATTCTCTGGGCATGATCTACTTCAGATCAGCCATGACTGCTCAGTAGGTAAGCTGGCAATTTGAAGCAACAGTTCTGGTAGGTCTGCTTTTACAGAAGATCCAGACAAGTTTTAGAGTTAGTTTGTCTTACTGGCCCTTATGGGCATCTTACGACAGTGTTTTATATCGGTGGTGTTCTAACACGCCTCTGAGGTACAGCAGTGCAGGACATGCTGAGGTACGTCAGTGGGCATTCATTTTGCGGTGCCACAGACAGAATTTAATTAATATTCTAGAAATCAAAATTCAGTAAGTCCACAGTACGCCTTTATCTGAGGTTTCTGAGGGGGGATGGAGGAGGTATTTCGGCAGAAAGTGCTGGGTTGTCAGACAGAAGCACCGAGTTACCTCAGGAGAGGAGATCGCTCAGGTCGCTCAGGAGCACTGAGATACTTCGGAGGTGGCGGGGCTGGGGCTTTGGCAGGAAGGAGCAGTGTACCTTCGAGCGAAGAACAGGGAGGGCTGGCTGACTGTGGGTAGAAAAGGCTGAGGTACCTCAGCAGTGGCAGAAGAGCCGACACATATCTCTGGGGATAGCAGAGGTTGTTTTAAGGGAAACGCTGAGGCACTTCCGAGGACTTAGGCAAGAAATGCTGAGACACATCAGCAGAGGTGGTGGAGAATTTGGGTGGGAAACTCAAGCAGTGATGGTGGAGGTCTCGGGCGAGGTTTCCTCACAGGGGACAGTGGGGAGGAGACAACAGGACATGACCCCACCCTGTACATCTGAGCTGGGCAGTAGAGGCTTTTGTCAGGAAACACTGAGGTGCATCAGGGTGACAGACCACTTGGGTGGAGAAAAAGTGAGGTATCTCAGAGGGAAAACTGGAGGTTCTTGAGGGTGGAGGTCACTCAGCTATTTTAAGGGGTCATGGGTAGGAAGTGCTGAGGTGCCTCAGGGTGATAGTGAAATTTGGGAGTGGACATCCCCAAATGTCTGAAGAGAGCAGTGCACATGTGTGAGGGGGAAGCACTGAGGTACCTTAGAGGGAACAGTGTAGGATGTGGTTAGAAGTGTTAATACGCCTCAGAAAGTAGAATGAACAGTTTGGGTAGTAAAACCGAAGTTAATTCAGCGGCGAAGGTGGTCAAGTCTCAGATGGGAAGTGCCAAGGTTTGTCTGAGGGGACAACAGAAAATTTAGGTGGGAAATGCTGAGATATCCCAAATACGACATTTCAAGGATTTCAGAAGAAAAAAGAGGTTTACCCTCATACAGGCAGTGAAGGGTTTTGGCTAGGTGGATAGAGGTACCTTAGAAGTAATAACAGCGGGGCTTAGGTGGAAAAGGACAGGGTTCCTGGAGTGGACAGCAGAGGATTTTAGGAGGGAAATGCTGAGGTAAACCAGCTCAGGGCTTTGTGGAAAAATGTTGAGCTACCTGAGATTACATATATGGTAACAGCAATCAGGAAAGAAGTGTGATTTGGCAAGCAGTAAATTAGCTCTTGGAAAGAAAGGAAAAAGCTAACACACAGCAATGGGATGCAGCTGAGGTACCAGAATGGCTACTGTGGCAAGGAAAGTGAGAATTGAGTGGGAAAATCTGAAATGGTCTTAACAAAGCCTAAAAGGGCCTTTTAAAAGGCTCATTTCATCACCAGGAGGTCCGCAAGGAAGGCAAACCGACTCACAACAAGTGGACCAGGGAAAGGCACAACTGAGAATGAATTAGAGATTAGGTGGGAAAAGCTGAGATAAGAAAGGGCTAGACAGTGGAGAGAGTCCACATCATAGTAAGTAAGCAAACAATCTTGTGCAATAATGTGCCAAAGTAGAAGCACAGAAAAATTATTTTAACAGGAAATGCTAAAAAAACCTTTTTATTTTAGGAATGACTTTGGCTCTCCATGAAAAGCTGCCATAGAATACAACAGAGTCATGAATGCAGGTTTGGAACAGGCTATAAAAAGAAAATGCAGTAACAGAATGACTGAGACAATAATTCATATAAACAAGCATTTAGGACATAGATTTTTAAATTTTAAACAATTCGTTAAACAGGAAAGGTTATTCGAGTAAGACTTATATAATGCATATGATAACTACATTTTCTGTATCTTAATAGAACCACAAGGGAAAAAAAAAAAGAAAAATACGATCCTTAAAGAAAGAAGAAATTACATAGTGAAGGAAAATAAAGCCACCCTAGGAGCAGAGATCTGCAAAGAGATGCATCTTCCTCCTGTCCCTGCTCACAGTGCTGCCACCTGCAAGCCCTAGAAAATATGCCTAGAGTCCCAGCAAGCTAGAGCACTTGTGAAGCAGAGGAGGGTGGTTAATTTGTCTGGTAGAGTAGATAGAAGGTTTTGCTTGGCTCCTCTGAATCCTAAGCCCATGCTGTATCTTTTCCCTCAGCAGCAGGAGCAAGTCCCAAGGAAGGGAGCGCAGAAGGTAGGGGAGGAAAGGCACCCTGGGCACAGGGAGCTGCCCGTAAGGAGGGACTAGGCCATGCATGAGCCTCACTGGCACTCACGAGCGCCTTTTTTGTCGCCTTGAGCAGGGCACCCTCCCTGTAGGCAGGGCTTGGCTGTCCACTCTTCTGGCCTCTGACCAGGGTGCTCCATCATGGGCTGACTAGCCAGAATGATGGCCCTGTCCCCAGGGCGAGCATCACTTGGGGGTGTCTTCTGCTGAGGCCCCTGGCACTCAAGGCCTTGTGCCCTGCTGGGAATCCAGGTCCGGGTCTGTGCCCGTGGAGCTTCATGCTCCATTGGCAGTCTAGGCCAGAAAGCGTGAGAGCCCTGTAAGGAGGACATCTCCTTCTGGAGGCTCGTGCTTTTGGGAGAGTGGGGCAGCACTTTTGTGCAGACAGACCCTTGGCCTGCCTGTAAGGAGTGTTCAGATCTGTGCGTCAGTGGCACCCCAAAGTCAGGCTGCTTTTTGTGGGTCAGCCCTGTAGTCTGGGTCTGTGTGGCAAGGCTGGCCTCTGCGGGGGAGGGGGAGACTTTGCTTACCTGGAGCCCTGCGCTGCCCCTGTGGCTGGTGTTTGGGTCTCTGCCTTGGTGGCTTCATGTCCCCGTGGCATGCTCACCAGCCCGGCTGCCCTGTGGCCAGGATATACGTGGTGCTGCCCTGCGCCCTCCTGGAGAGGGTTGGGGAGACCTTTGCTGGACAGAGCTGTGAGGACAGCCCTGTGGTTCAGAGTGAAGTGTACTCTGCCTTGGTTTCGGCTGGTTTAGGGAGTGGGACAAAGGAAGGCGGCCCTGTATGTGGGACAGCAGCTGCCTCTCCCTGTCCCCACTGAGGCTGTGGCTACCTCCCAGCCCTGGAAAATGTGCTCAGCGTGCCAGCAGTCCTGCCCCCTCTCCTTCACACCTAGCTGGAGGACGACCCAGCTGGTAAGCAGAGAGAGAGGGGCCATTGTCTCCGCTGTGGGAGGGAGGTGGGGTGGGCAGCTGGGAGTGGCTGTTTCTGGGGGGGAAGGCCTGAGAGGGGCCAGGAGAAAAGCCCCCCTTGCGCTGGTAGGCAGCTAAAAGTAGGAGAGCACAATCCCTGTCCGATGGCACCTCACAGACAGGTGGCCCTGTGGCAGCAGCTGCTCCCCAGTGGGGTGGTGGGTGTGGATTTGGGTGTGCTGCCCAGCGGCACCCATGAAGGGGCAAGTAGCTGCAGAGGAGATCTCTGCTTTGTGTGAGTAGCGGGCGGAGGGGTGGCTGGGCCAGGGCAGGGCAGGGCAGAGCAAGGCCCAGGGAGGAAAGCAAGGCTTGTCCGAGTTGCCCGTACTGTGATGTGCTGGGAGGCACCCATGGTGCTGCTCCAGGAGTCCATCCATTAGTCCATGTGGCAGGAAAGGGCATTGGAAGTCCATGTGTCTCCATGCCTAACGGATGCCTTGTATCTTTGGGCAGGCTGTGGGGAGGCAAGAAGGAAGAATGATTGGGAAGGCTGAGGGAAGAGTGCGAGGAAGAAGGGAGGACAATGAAGATCGGAGAAGGGCAGAAGAGGAGAGGTGCTCTGGGCAGAGGGCTCCAGTCTCATATGAGCATCTCCACAAGAGGGGGCCTCTTGGTCCCCTTTCTTCCTTGGAGCTGGGTGACCACCCTGTAAACAGGGCTGAGGTCTGGGAATTGGGGGCCATTTGCCACGTTGTTCCTTTGGCTGTGTGGGGAGAGTGATGACCCTGTAAGAAGGGTGAGTGTCCCTCTCCCCTCAGTTGCAGGGGAACCTGAGCTCACCCTGAGCCCTTGCCCCCGCTGTAAGCGGAGGAGGGCCCCCTTACCTGGAGGCTCTCCGCTGGCTGGCCCCATGGACAGTGTGACAAGCCTGTAGTCAGGGTACATGTCATGAGCTGTGGAGCCCTTTGTCACCTGGAGCAGCTGGACGTTCCTATAAGCAGGGCTTAGGTGCCTACACTCCTGCAGTCTTCTGCTTTAGGCAGCAAGCAGGAATGACCTCTCCCTACCCCTTTTCCCTGGAGCAGCTTGAGGAACTGCTCTGCTTGAAGGGGCTGTTGAGTGTTTGCTGTTGCTTTCTCCTGGTGGGCCCACCCCACCATTGGGGTTGAGGTCTCTGGGGGGGGTCTTGAAGAGCAGGTGTTCTCCAGACAGCCTGACCAGCCTGTAAGTGGGGTGTCGGTCAGCATCCCCTGCTTTGGGGATGTTTGATGCTCATGCTGAGCGGCAAGGGGGACCGACATGTTGATAGGGCTCCATGTGTCCCCCATGCTCGGAGACACTCCCTGTAAGGAGGCTGGTGCCTCATGCCACTGCCTTTCAGAGATGTGGGACCAAGGAGTGTGGAGCAGGCAGTGTGCTCCCTGGGGTGTGGGCTCTAGTGGCCTTCTGCCATTGTGCTCTGCTACCTGGCTGCTGCTGTGGGGGCTGAAGGCTGAGCTCAGGGCGCCCCCGGGTGTCACCCTGCCTGGCATGGGGGTGCAGGTCTCAGAGGCACTAGGCTTGCCTGGCAGCCTGCTTAGGTGAGTGGCCCGTAGCCAGCTTGCAGCTTAGAGTGAGCACCCGTGACTGGGAGCAAAGCAGCCTTGTTTGCTGCTGGGTGCCAGGGCCACCCTGTCAGTGGGGGCCTGACTGGGGCCTGGGTCCCTGGCACCATGCTGCGAAGGTGGTGGATTGAGGCCCCTGTAAGCAGGGGAGAAGCCTCTGTCACTGCTGCTCGCCCAGCCCAGCTCCACGTGCCCAGAGTGCCAGCGGCAGCTCCTGCGGGCCCTGCGCAGCACAAAGTGCAGCGACGCCTCCTGCTCCAGGGACAGGCCACTCAGCAGCAGGGGATTTGATGAGTTTTGCCGGATATGCCTTAGAATTGGAAGGTAGGTGGGGTGGGCATTCTCAGGTCACTGCTTCTTTAATGGAAGGCCTGGGTATGGGTGCGTTTCTTGAGAGGCATCCCTCTCTTCATGATCTGCAGCAGAGCTATGCCGCCTTTTTTTGTCTGCTAAGTTGAGGAATTTCCTGTTACTCTGTGAAATCATGTGCAAATTCCTGGGTTTCAGCTCTTCAGCATGAAGAACTTTTTTTTACATTCTTTTTTGTACTTGCTTATGTTTAAAGGCCATATTTCTGAACTCTGCCTCAAGAAGTTTCCCCTGTGCAGTTAGGTTGCTGCACTGGCTTTGGGGAATGGGGCATCTCATTCTAAGGGAGAGTTTGGCAAATTTCTGGATCAGACTTCTAGGCCCTGTGCTGGCTTGAGTTAACCATGTCCTGGAATTCCTGGTTCTTATTCCAGCTTAAATTTCTCTCATTCAGTATTGAAAGTTAAAAGGATTCTTGTGAACCAATAGACATTTCCCACCAGTACATATAGCAGACATCACAATTAGTATCAAAATACTAGAAAATTGCCTCTGTATCTACTCTTCTTCTAAGGAGAACACTCATTCCTCAGCAAATTGCAAGGCAATTTGTAACTTAGTAACTTTCAAACCTAACTCTTCTTTAACTCGTGATCAGAACTGCACTTCACGTTTGATTTTAACTTTGCCCCAAGTACTGGCTTTTTTTGACTACTGTAGGGTTAGGATGTCTTTGTTTCTAGGTAGTGCTGTTTCTCTTCTTAGGAGTATTTTGGAAATTGTCAGTTAACAGTTTGTGCAGGAATTTTGCTGGCAGTGGAGTTTTACTGTAGGAGCGGTGGTTTTTGTTGTTTTTTTGATAACTTATCTTTGAGATGCAGTATGGAAAGTAGGATGGTCTTATAGCATGAATGGATGAAAATCAGACAATTTTGTAGAGGACTTTGAGGTGCGGCACAGGGGGCAAAGTTGAGACTGAATGCATAGTGCAACTGGACTGATGTGGGAAGTTAATAGGTGTGAATTTTTGAAAGTTACTGAGTCACTCAACACCTTGCTGGTTACATCAGCCCCTTTTCCTCTGCCCAAGCGGGCTGAGAAGGGCCACGTGTAGCGGAAGTGTCCACCACAGTGGACCTCACCAAGCTTGAATTTCCACAAATTCATAAAGGTGCAACAGTTGTAGAAAAATCCAGTAGTGAGCTATAATGTCTGTTAAAGAAATTGCAAATTCTCCTTTGACCAGACCTCACTGGGATAAACATGCTACTTATTTATTTCACAAACTCTCACAAGGTTTAATTTGACTAGAAGGTATTATGAATTAGCAAATAAAATTATTTCATTCTTGTTAGGTTGTTTTAAGTTAATCCGAATTCAGGGAGGAAATGGAGCTTGTCTTAAGTTTTACAGATGTGTTACATTTTTTCTTGTAAAACTATAGTGAAAATGGAATAAACTCCTCCCTTTCATGACATCTGAGAATATTTTATTGTAATCCCTTGCCTCCTAACATACTTTGTGTAACAGGGGCTCTAAGTTCAGAAAGTTTCAGTCCTGACTTTGCATAAGTCATAAAAAAATCAAATGTGTGGGTTTTTTCATTATTTTTATATTAAACTTTAATTAGTAGGAAGAGAGGAGAGGAGTTGAAAGTTGGAGAAGGGAAGAGGCGTATAAGGGTGGTGTCTGTCCTGTTTGGAATGGGCACCGTGAGCCAGGGAGGACAGGAGAGGGCAGGGCAAGGCAGGGGCTTTCTCTGGGAGTGAGAGCCCAGCTACCAAGGGCAGTGGTATCCTGGGGGAGGCTGTCAGAGGTTTCCACCCTCCCAGCACCGTGGCACTGCAGGTAGCAGGGCATGTGTTATTCCTCGTTTCTTTGTTGCAATCACAAATAGACACATACTTCATTACCTTGCATGTAATGTTTGATCTGAAACATTTGTAGATGCTCTTGCCCTAAGATTTCCATTTTGTGCTGATTTAACTGTGCATTTGCACAGAGAGATGTATATAGTGGCCTAAAGCAACATGGAAAGTGGAAAGTTAGAGACATTTAAGAAAGCTGCAGCTCTTCTCCTCTTTTGACTATGAAAAGGGAGTAACATCTCAGTTCCTACAATACTGATCAGAAGAAACTTAGAATTTTATTTTGTATGTCAGCTGATATTCAGAAGTTAAGCCTCAGCACTTACGTGTTTTCATATCCTAATTTTCCACAGTGCAAGAGAAAGTAGGGCCCATGAATTCTGAGAGCATTCTGAGATAATCATCCACTGCTGTTGGTACAATTTTGACATACCATCCCCTACCCTTCCTCATTCCTGGAAACAGCGTAACCTGCTAGTTTGTGTACAGTTGCCACAATATATGTCTTTAAGCCTTGCACTTTGCTTCTTGTTGTGAAATTTCAAACACTCAAGGCTGTAAACAGGCCTTGCTAATGGAGCTGTGTCCTGAGAGAATCACATTGTTCAAGATGAAAAATCTTCTGTCAACATTTTTAACGCTGCACTGTGCACAGCCAGTCTTGAGTCATTTACTTGTGGTCAAATCAGAGGAAAGAAGAAATGAGTGACATTTTAGATACCAGAGAAATTATTCATGAGTAGAAGGAGTCGTGGAAAGCCCTTGAGAAAAGAACTGATCTTTGGCCTTGTGAAAAAGAATATCAGCTTTCATTAAGCAAAGGAAGCCTTGAAAACATAAATTTATATATATGCAATTCTAAGAATTGATGACACTGATATTTCACGTCAGCAACAGACACTGGACATAATGTGTCTGGACACTGCTTATGTGATTCTGTGATAATGGATTGCTAAATTACACACAGATAAATATGGAGTCATACTTCACATTCTTAGGTGAAGCTTGAAATTTATGGAAAGCGTTGTATCCAACCCTATGGTATGATACAGTCTGTTTGTAGTATCAGTTTTCGCAACCCATAAGCCAAATCTGATCCTAATGATAACATAACGTGAAATGCTTGTTCAGCAGCCTCTCCTAGAATGCTTCAGTTAGCTTGACTTTTCAGATTTTCAGGTTTCTTTCAAAATGGAGTTGAACAGGTGATATGCAGGAAGCCACTGCAGTGGACCTGACTCTTTCTTTTATGACATGAAAATAGGCTGAGTTACCAAAACATGAAATTCTGCTGGCTCCTCCAGCAGTGTGTTGGAGAAGAGCACAGAGGACTTTTGTCTGTTCTGATATTCTGACTGCCTTGTCTCCATTGTGGAGCTCAAACAATCAGAAGTAAAGAGAGGCTTGAAGTTTCCTCTTCCAATGCTCCCCTCAAAATCATGGTGTAATACTTACCTCACTTCACCTTCTTATATCAGCAAGAAGAGAAAGGTGGTAGTTAAGTGCAAATACCTGCAAAAAGACCAAGACCCTGTCCTCTCCGACAACATGCCTCCATTGGTGCGACAGGATTCATATTATTCAGCTGGTCCTATTTCTGGTTTAATAAAGAAAATTCAGGTAATCTAGTAGGAGGCTACATGAGATACTGGTAAAAGGCAAGTAACTGTGGAGTGCCATGGATTTCAGGATTCAACATTTTGGGATGGGAGTCTTATTTTACATAAGAAACATTGCATACACTTCAAATCCCTTTTTAGAGAAATGTTTTGTTGTATTTGAGCAACAATCTAGTATATTCAATCATCCCTTGTCCTTTTTCCTTTCTGTAGCCCTGGGAATACTTGAAGGCAGCACATTTTTTTTCCTTTACATTATTTTTTTAAATAACCAATTTTAATTGCTTATAATAAATGTAGGTGAGTGAAAGACTTTGAAGCTCCATGAGGTTGTGTCCAATGGTAATAATGACATGAACTGCCACAGAAAGCTATGTTCCATTATGACCTAAGTTGAGAGAATGCTGTTCCAAATTTCTATTTCTTCTAACGGGTTATAAAATTAATACCAGATTTGTATTAAGCAATTTTTTTTTTTTTACAGATAATTAAATACTGAGCTAAAGCTGCTGTATTTTTTTTTATGTTGACAGCTTTGAACCTGTGAAGAAAATACTGATTCCTTTTGCACAATAATCGGAGAAGCCAACCCTTAAAATGTATGTTTCTTAATTTTGAGCTTTCTATATGAAAACACTTGTATTTTTTTCTTATCCCATTTCTCACTGTATCAGTGAACCTTCCTGTCAATGCTGCAGGAATCTTTATGACAAAAATTCTGCACACAGAGATTGGACAAAAAAAGCCCTGAAAGTTTGATCCACATAGTCTTTGAATAGAAATGATCATCATTTTAAAGCTCTGCTAGAAAGAAAAAATGGGCACCTTGTTACACAAATTTAAATGTTCTACACACAATTTAAATATTCTTTCTCATAAGCATCAACTGAAAGTTTGCAGTGTGTCATAAAAAGTGAACACAAACTATCTATTATTCAGATGACATATCTCATTTAAAGTAATATCTAATAACTAAGTAGGATTTGGAGACTGTTGACTATCTTTGAATAAAAAGTAATAAGGCTTCTTAATTTCTAGGTTTGGGGAACTCAGAAGACAGATGAAAAGGTATTTTTTAATTGTTAAGGTGACTACCGCATTGCAGATGCTGTAAGGACTAGCGTTGCGTGTTGTCTGAAGTTTGAAACGTTAGAATTCGCAGCAGATTTCTTTGACAGGATGCAATATTGCTCAGATGTAGTATCTTAAAACCTGGAATAGTTTCCCCAGAGAGACGTTTGGAGAAACTACTCTATATGCAACACTTCTGCTTTGTTTAGAGAAAAAGCATTGCATTGCTTGACACTTGTGATTTATATGACTACAATCCCATGGATGTGTTATCACTTCTTCTAGAGGCATCATCACTGTAAAATAAGGAACATATTAAAAAAAAAAAACAAAAAACAAAAAACAAACAAGAATACCAAGGTCTATCAATCATTTTAAGCAATACAGGGAGATTATTGCTTCCAAATGTTGCACTGATACCCAACCTGGGAAAAATTCACATCTTGGATAAAGGCAGGAAGGGGAAAGAGGAACTTTTCTGAACTGTAAATTATGTTGCTTCCTATAACAAGCTGTGTCTACAGGGTTCTTTGGAACCCTTAGAAACATTTTTTTTGGCATATTTTCTATTAATAATGCTATGATTTGTTGTTCTGTTGTATATGCTGTGTTTTTGTTACTGTGTTTTATACCATGAGCATAAGAACCAGAAGAGGGGAATTTTTGGGGAAACATGATGACAGAGACACCAGTGTAACTAGGTGACAATTACTTGCAGTTCTGGGCTTTGGCAGAAATACAGCTGAGAGTGCCTTAATCTCTATTCTAGAGCTAAGGAACAGCAAGAAACCAAACAATCACGTTTCAGAAAGTTCTTCTCTGTATGGAGATTACTATTGCTATTCTAAAATTTGGTACTTTGACCATATGCACTCGCCTAGTCTACTGTGGCGTGATATTAGACAAATTATCTTAGACCAACTCTAAAAGGTGGATTCGCTTTGAATATGTTACTGCAGGGTAAGGCATCAGATAATCCATAGTCTTGAAAAATTCTTATTTGCTGTAGCCACACATCAGAACACCAACAACCTTTAGGGACATCAGATACTTAAAAACACCCATTTAAAATAAAATAATATGAGTCATCAGTACATCAGTCAGATTATTGGTTTTACACAGATGTATATTGCATATAATATTAAAAGGTCTTCTACTTTCTACCGGTTATAAGTGCACAACACCTTGTGTTAAAGGCATTTTGCAAAACTGACTAGCTAGATATACTGTGCCATGTTAAGCATGAACCCCAAACTTCCAGAAACTGTGAGGCTAAACTCTATGTTAAAAGCAACAGCTTGGTCACAGTGGCAAAAAAAGGCTGGATGCTTTTATATCCTCTGTATATATGCTGGTTGCATCAGAGAAGCACAGAGGTTAGCAGACATGGAAGAATGAGGAATATTCTCAAATTTATTTGTGCTTTATATCAATTTGGCATAATTAAAATAGCATAAAACTAAATTAAATTAATTGTCTGCTTCAATTCCTATCTGGGAGCTCTGTATTGTCAAGCAAGGTATATAGGGATATATTTTTTACATGAAATAAGATTTCTTTGTGCAACCTTGGCCCCTGAAAATTAATTTATGTCTCTTTCAGCAGCTTTTTTGTTATTAAAATAAGCAGTACAATTGAGACACTGTAAAAATATTGATTATAGACCTGTTTAAGAAACAAAGGCCTAATTTTAGGAAAACTTTAGCACAAAATACAGTCTGAAATAAGAGATTTGCAAATGCTATTTTTTCATAAAGAATTACAGTCCCCTGAGCTTTCTTTGGAAAAGGAGTGGAGAATGAAGGAGAAGGCAGAAGTCTGTAGGATAAGAAAATTCAGGTAAAATTTTAGAACAAGTAAAAATTATCTTAAAAATAGGTTTTTTTTTTACAAAGGAAAACTGCATTATCTATTAGAATAATTTAAGAAGGTGAAAGCAGATAAAAATGGAGATGTGTTCAATGCCGTAAGTACTCAACATAATAAGAAACTATATTAGTATTAGTTTTACCACTCTTTAAGTAATTTCTTCTAGCAAAGAAGGCTCTCCAAAGATATTCCCTGAGATTTCCTGATCTCAGAGAAAAATTGTGGTGGTACTCATTTTACATGGAAAAATGTTTTTAAAATAGTGGATTGTCATCATTTAGGACTTTAAATATTACTGCTTCTGTTTGTAAATTCCACCAACTGCAGCAGTCAAACTCAGAGGTTAAAAAATAATGGTAGCTTGGCAATGATGAAACCAGCTGGATTCATGGAATTTATTGAAGTTACAGTCAGTAACTTCTCTTAAATGTCACATTAAATAATGACATTAAACAATAATGTGAATAAATGACAATGAATGATAAATGAAAATATTCCCAATTAAATACTTTTTAATTAAATCTAAAGCTCTAAATAAGTATTATTTAAAACACCATAACCAGAGTCTCACATTTATAAAAGCATATCAAGAGAAAGCTTTAAAGAGTTAAAGTTCCACAGAGAACTTCAATTCTGGCAATTTAATTTAACTTTAGCATATTTTTTCTTGAAAACTGCTGAATCTGTTTGCCTAATGTAACCTACCTCATTTCAGTTAGTGGTACTGAAGCATCCTAAAGCTAAGTGAATGAGGCAAGACTGAGATCAAAAGTAGCTCATATAAGAAAACGCTAACTGTTGTATTACAGGCCTCCCTCATTTATTTGCATTTACAAAAATTGGGAAGAAATCACTGAAAGTCCCTATTTATTACATGTCGCATGTTGTCTAGAATTACAATGTCGAAGTGAGGTAGCATTTTTCTGACTTGTTTTATCACTTGGCATATAGCACAGCTTCTTGAGTCAAAGAGAGGCAGTTGATGACACGGCCTTAATCCACACTGGCCTTCACAACTGCAAGCACGACAGATAACAGCAGCACGCGACCTTCCTACCTGAAAAATGCTGTGTCCACTAGCACAGGCATCATGACTCTTACCTGGCAGGGATGCCACAGCTCACACATAGCCAGAGCAGCCCAGGCTTGTGCAATGTGGTCATTTATCCCAGACTGCGAAGTTTTCAGCAACCTAGTCTGAACTAGGGGTGTAGGTCAAATTTGGTTTCAATCAAGTTGTTGAAGATCCAGACATCCCAAAAGACAAGCAGCCCTAAGTGGGACCAATGTAGGGTTAGCCGCATGTTCTCGCTAGTGTGTTTGCAGTTGGTTAAAACCTCATTAAAGATAGATTGGGGGGGGGCGTGTGTTAAATCAAGGAAAGATTATAACAGTAATTACAACTGCTCCCCTTTATATCTATTGTGTGTTAAACCATTCTGACACCAAAAGTAGTTATTTTGAGAAAAAAAAATTATTGAATGGGGAAACTAATGTAGCTTTTATTCACAAAATTACCAAAATTGTGTAGCTTTTCATTTTACCAAAAGTCTGGAAAGCCAGATATGTGGCCAATGTTACACTGTAATCTGTAAAAATACTGTAACCTTTAGAATTTATTAGAACTGTCATGTCTTGAAGCTGGGTATTGTACAGGTATCTGGAAGGGCTTATTTCAACACACTAACTGTGCCAGCTCTTGGATATATCTAATTATACACCTATAAGTAAAATGAGGATCATTGTTAATGCATAGTTACCAACACAATCACTGATGAAATGGAGGCAAACACATGCTGTGGATGGTTTGGCTTGAAGCCCTGGATATCTTAGGAAGATTTAGATGTCATTAAGAAAAATCCATTGTTTTCAGAATTATTATTTCCCTGCTGAGAAAACATCCTCCAGTCTGCAAAACCAGCATATTAACTTAGCAGGAAAAAACAATCTTATGACATTTATTTCCACTAGGATGCTAGAAACTCTAATGAGAAACCAAATGTGCAAAGATGTTTATTGATGGGAAGGGAACAGTCTTAGAGAACAAAAAGTTTTTTTTTTTTAAAGTAAGTTATCAGGAGTTTCATATAATTCCACAAACACATACTGTTTAATGAGATATTTAGGTCACACTGGAGTAAAAGATAACCTGGAGTGTTCCTGGCATTTATTACTGAGAATTATTTTTCTTGGCATTACACAAGATTGAGATTTGAACTACAGACTATTTGCAAGAGAATACAAAAACCTTATGCATCTGTGTCAAGGTTGCCTACTCCTTTCCAGAGACACACTGTCTTACCCAGGATAACATGTATTGCTCTGGACCCTCTCTCCTTTGGGCTCTTTTGACCCCTCCACATGTGGAAACAAGAAAAAAAATTGCCTCAGAGGTGTAAACATCCTGTGCTTAACTCCACTTTTGGGCTGATGTGTGTTGCACCTCAACCCTCTCTGACGTTAGCCTGCAGACATGACAGAAAAGGCTGCATGCACTGCATCTTTTAATTTTGCTGTACTGTTATAACTGATTATTCCAGTACCAAGATTTATTGTAGTGTTTACTTTGAATGGAAAGTGGTTGGTTTTCAATAATAGGAAGAATGGCATAAGTAGTTAAATGAACTAAATGCTTGAAAAATATTATAGTCCTGGACCTGAACTCTTGTTTTCAGTCATAGAACGGGAACACATGAAGGATAATACTTCCCACGTAGTCTCTATTCAGACTGCTTTGGGTTGTGGTTTGATGGGCTCTTCAGCTGCATTGGTTGCAGTCCCAGCTGGGGTGATGAGGCAAAACACAGTCTTTGAGCGCATAGAATCCTTATCCTTTTTTCTGAAACATCTAGTACTTAGTCTCAATCCTAACATAGAAGGCTTTTTCCTACAGGATTAACAGGAGATTTTTAGGTGCTCATGGATTTAATTTCTATCGTCTTTGGATCTCATACCACTTACATACTTTGTGTTGCATGCTGAAAAATAATCTTGTCAAAATGTTTCCTTATGTATGAATCAGTCTGGGTTTAGAAAGCACATGTTTTTCAAGCAATATCTTCCAGTATAAAAGGCAATTAGGCACCTCAGTGAGATGCATGCCTGTCAGACTGACTTGAAAAATCTATACTTCAAACAGGAAATAATTTAGGATAATAATCATTTCAAATATGAAATGTAATCAGAGAGGGCAGCTAAGATGAATGTGATCTATTTATGGTGGAGGCAGGTGAGACAGTTATATTATCTCCATAAATTCAGCCTTGCTCTTTTCTATGAGTTATGCAAGCTTTCAGAAAAGTCATAACTTAAAGTGGTAAGGTATCCCTTTGGAAATACTGGGCTTTAGGGTTATTTTTGAATATTGGGATCATGCTTTCTTACCCTTTCCTACCTGAAAGTCAATACATTCATGAATTTAAAAATTTAAGATTTTGAGTTTACCATCTGAGCAGTCTAACCCATTGGAATTTATGTTAAAATTAATTATGGAAAACAGAAAAGGTATGCATTGTTAGATCAAAATCTTAACTTCTCTTTAAACCCTGATCAACTATCAATTTGCTACTTCCCATGTATCAGTCAAGAGCTATTGCCCCAAAAATAGCATCGCAAAAAGATTCCATGTTACTCAGTCTGCAATGAACCTCTTGTTGCTTTCAATTCAGAGGGTTTTGTGTGTGTGTGTGTGTGTATGTTAAAGCAGTAAAAGATTTTCAAGGAATGATCTAGATGATTGTGCTATGCAATAACAAACAGGAATTTTAACCTTGAAAGAAAAGCAATGGCTATTTTATTTAGACTTTAAAAAACAGTGTGTCATTCTGTCAAAACCAATGCAAAATATTGATTTTGGGGTGGTTAACTTTGGGGAAGTTCCTGGTGTTCGTAATCAGAACAATAATTTATTTTCAATTAAAAAAAAAATGAGAGTATCTAAATATTGGCAATCTGAATTCTGCACTGATAAACAGAGAAAACACAATTATTCCCCTAAATGGACCTGATGGACTCATAAGCAATTATTTTCACCACACTCAGCAATGAGCTTCCTTGTTGCTTAATGGCACCTGTCAGTATAATGAAAACTGTAATTTGATGGGGAAAAAAGGAAAAGATCACCTGTGGGTCTACAAATAACGGAGATAAGAGGAAGAAAAACAGTAAGCTGGACATATAGATATTAATTGTCCTCACTGACATACTACGTGCACAGTAGCCAGGGAAACAAAGGAGACAAAGCACCAGTTACATTTATTTATTTTAGTAACTGACGATTCTGATTGTATAAATAATCATTTAAGTCTAAGCAGAAAGTAATACTATAAAAATATGTACTTTCCTGAATTAAATTAGGTTACGTATTTATATCTGTTCTTCTTGAGTGCTGATTATAGCATTATTATGGCATCTGAATGTCTTCCAGCAGCTCACCAGCAATGTACTTGTTATATTTTATTAGAGAGCTTGATCTTAGAAAATATTGTATGAGCTGCACTTGGAACAAAGATAACTGGCCATTTGCCAGCATCAAAATTTCAGGAATGGACCAAAATGTTCCTATTTCATCCAATCTGTTACATTTCATTCCCCACACACATACACATCCAGCATAGCCTGTTTCCCTGTACGTATCCTCTTCCTTTAAAAAATTGAGGGACAACTTCCAGTATTGTAAAACTGAGGACTTCTATCACTTGTTGGCATGGACTACAATGCTTATAGCGCTTAATCTAATTTTTCTTCTCAGCTAACAGAGAGAAATTAAATTATTGGTAATACAAAAGCAATTTGTTCCTTTTTAACTCCTTTTGATTACTTCTAGCACTTTTGACTAAACTGTTCAATTTATAACAGCTACAGAAATTCATTCCTACATCAAAAGGAAAGGCTCACATGTAGACCAATGGACAACTCTGCTATGGCAGAAGACTTGCATCAATATCCCAAGTGGTCTCTTCTAGTATTGTAGCCCCCTAAAAGAGCCCAGAGGAAAGCACAACACCTTGGGAAGCTGCATTTTTAGGAATCTTGTACTACAATTTTTTCACTATCACTAAACAAATCTAAACGATAGCAACAGGTATGGTCAAAATTAAACGAGATGCAGTAAACTAGCCCTGGGTCTGCAGTGCATTCAGTTTCCAAAAAGAGTAAGTCATACTAATAAAATATTCACTACAGTTTGAAAATTGTTCTTCAGAAGTTTTTATGATGGCAATATAATCGATCTGGGGGTATTAAAAAGTATTATCTCTGTACACAGTATTGCATGACAGGGTTATGGTTAGCCATGGTTATTAGACTAAAAGAAGACAAGAAAAACTCTTCTATAATGTGATGTGTGGATTTATATACACACACACTTGTATGTAGTATGAGGATATATAAAATCATATAATCACCTTTATTTTACTGACTAATGATTAAAACCCTTGTTCCACTAACAACTCATTATTAGTATGGCTCAGCTTTAAAGACAGAATATGCTTTCTTTCCTACATCCTGTCAGTTGCTTGCGTACTACTAAATGCTTTATTAAATAGTTGAAAGCTTACCAATAGTCCCGTGAGCAGTCCCAATGGGAATGGTAGCTTTCAGTGAATGAATTATAACATTCAATCGCATGCCTGAAACTATGCAATGAGTAGAAAAGTGCATTTCATTTCTACACACCATATGTCAAAGTAAAATTAGCTGTTAAGTATCTGCTGAACAAAATTAACTTAAAGCTTATACAGGTGAAGGTAACAAAACTATTGCCAAGAAAGGCTGGTAAATTATTATGCAGGTATTCTCTCTTTTCTTCCTCTCTTTTCTTTTTTCTTCTTGCCCTTCTGTCTCAGTTTTTCTTCATTTTTCAGCACCACAGGATCTGTGCATTAAGCTTGATGTGGTTTGCAGAATTGTGCTGTAAATCAACACTCACTTGTTCCTTCATTGTTTGTTTGTTAAATTTTTTTAAAAAAGAAAGAAAGAAAGAAAAATGGAATTTTAAAAACCTTACAACGGCACATGGCATGTTTAAGTTCATTGCCATAGTGACTAGAGCTTATTTCTCAAGCTTAGTCTTTCTACAATAACAAAGCTATCGCCCACACATCTCTCAGCTTATTCTTCCTCATATAAACATTCTAATACATAGTACCACAGAATAAGTACAATAGATACTGTACTTTGTTTTTTGTAAAAAATCACAGAAAAGAGTGTGAATTGCCTGTGTGGTGAGAATTACTTTGGAAAAACGTACGGAGATAGGAGTTAGCTTACTGAAAAGAGAACTGTCATTTGCAAGGGAGTCATTACCTTCTCTAGTGTTCTTATTTTTTTAAAAAGATTTCTAGAAACATTTGAAAAATGAAGATATATCACAATTTTTTCTGATTTTCTGAACTCATGTTGACCTTAGGCAATTTACAAACTTATTTTTTGAAGCAACAAATATTATTACAGGTTCTAAGATAAATGTGGTCTATAAGTCATTCTCCCAAGCTTCTCTACTATTTTTCCTTAGTAGTGCCTCTGGTTATGCTAGATTTTCTTTTGAGTTACTACCTCCTTTAGGAAGAGGAAGTGAAAAGTTACAATACAGGCATTCTGTATCCTTTTCTAATTCTTCTGTCCCATTCTGCATAGAACAGTCATAGCAGGACTTTATAGTCCCATGCCATTATTCAGATGATATTGGATGTTAATAGCATACCCAGCTATTTAAATTTTTATATTTCACAAACAATTTCTATAATAATACAATAATATTTTAGCACCCACAAACATGGAATGCAGGATAATTCATGAAGAAAAATTATGAAAGAAGAAAAATGGTTTTCATTTACACTAAAAGGGTTATAATTTATTGCCAAGTTACATGTAACATCTAGTATCAGAGTGGGTAAGAACTGGATTAGTGCTATCAGTGCATCTTTATAAAGTAACAAAACCACCAAAACCACCAAAAATGTCATTTATTTGGAACAATGTTATTCACAAAATTTGACTTCATTCAAGCAACATGATTTTTCTGGGAGGAGAGGATTTTAAATGCCTCAGTGCTTCATGGTCTTATCAAAATAAAATGTTTTATTTGAAAAAAACTGCAACAACTCATTTTGAACATTTAAAAACAGAACATAAATTTCTTGTTTCACAACAGCATTTTTCAGTAAAATTTTATCAAGATTAAGAGAAAAACAAGTTTTAAAAGGTTAAATAACCCTGAACAGTATAAAAAAAAATTTTTTTTTTTAAATAAAATCCCAAACTGGAATTCTCCCATAGTCCAAATGATGTATTTCCCTGTTTTTTTTCCTGTTTGATCCTGAAAAAAAAAAAAATCTGTTATTATTTCAACACCAATTTCAGTGTCCAGTGAAGCTATTACACATTTTCCTCATCCATTCACCACATTGGATCTTTACCAAAGGATTTGCAAGCTCTGTTGCCTCTATTAGCAATCTGGTGCTTGCAGGGAGACGGCTACAAATGTTGTTTCTCTTTCTAACTAATAGTCAAAAAGGACATTGGCACTAAATCAGAAAGTTTGTTACCAAAATGACTTTTCTCTTATCCTCATTGTTCTATCAGTTTCGTATTGATAGCCACCTTCATTGACTTTTGATTTTTTTGCCTTATTTTGCAGAGAATTGTCATAATGGTTCAGTGCTTACCCTGACAGATTGACCTTATTCATCTTACTTGGGTACACAAGTATTTCTTTCAGCTACAAAACTGGTTCATGAAGAAAGCTCTTCTAAAAGAGCTATTATTTCTAAGGCAGACAGTCTGTATGGACAGCCTCTCCCTTGGAGAACTCTTATTTCCATCAGATCAAGACAAGATAAATCACCTATGTATGGAGAGAGCTCCTATCTTGACACTTCCAGTTGTTGCCTGTTACCTCCATCATATTTTGAAGTCTCGTTTCTCAAATTTTACCACCTGTACTACTTCAAGAACTAGCAGACAGGCTGGCAAGATTTCAGAGCTATAATTACATTTACTTACTAGGCTGTAAGAAAAGTGCTTGTATTATCCAGTACTCACTACAATGGTTTCTTTGGTCTTCACAATATTAAGAATATTAGCTTATGCCTTATGTTACAGATTGCTTGGAATTATTCATGCTAACTGATGTGGGTGTTGTTAGTGTTGCAACATAGAAATATATGCATAAATATCACAGTGCCTTATCTCAGACAAATTTGAACTGTTTCTAACTAGGCTGAGATGATTAATGCAAGAACAGCAACTTGCCAACATGGTTACTAGCAGTGCTCTGGGAATGTATTCACTCATAATGGTGACCAGGCCCCTCACTAAAAATAAAATTAAAAAAAAAAAATCTGCAAGATAATAAAACGTGTGAGAAACAGTAAAAAAGCCAGTCTCTTAAGCAGGTTTTACAGCATAAGGAATTATCTCTTATCTTTCCCAAAGGATTAATCCTTTCCAGTTTTGTCTAGAGGAGGGCAACCCAAGATTTTTTCCAAGACCCTGAATCCAGGAATCCACCTGCCCATGCCCTAGGCCATGCCCTAATTGTCATTGAAAGGGAGTCAAAAAATTCTGAGCAGGCTTCCTGATTCAAATGATCAGGACACAAAAAAATGTGGGATGCGTCATGGAGCACAGCTCTCATGCAGCAACAACGTTAATGTTCAACAAGGTAAAGAATGCATGTCTCATATTGCAATGAAGTCTGTTTCCCTATGCACTTTTGTAGGCTCCACAGCAGGGCCTTGATATTTAATACTGAGTCCATCAAATATAACCTAGTATTACATGTAAAACTCCCAGTATCACAAATTATAAATTCAAAGTAATTCTAAAAAGTTGCCAGAAGGAATCAGGAGGGTAAAAACTTAAGACGTTGATATGAATGGCTAGTGATGAGAATTGTGCTGATCTACATCAGGTTACCATATCTGAAATGTAAAGGAGGTTTTATTTCTATTTGAAGCATTTAGGGGGAGGGGATAGTGGGGAACAGACAGCATGGGTACAGAAATGGGTCAGCTGTTTTGTGTATTGACAGAGTTTGTAGGCTGGTTATCTGAATCCCCCAGGTTACAAAAGACAAATGTAGCAGCTGTTACCTGAGTTATCTGAAACATATTTGCAGCACAAATGGGACTTTCCCAAAGACAGGCAAGGTACAGAGCTGGAGGTAAACACCACCGCATCTCTTACCAGACAAGCTATACCACTCTGAGTTCTCAAAAGGTTTTACGCTTCTACAGACATACATGGCACCTAAACAAGGTTTTTAGTGATCTGCTTAAGAAACTGAAGGTGTGATTGCAATTCACGCTGGTTTATTTTACTATAGTTCTCCATGCTCGTGACTGGACAGGCTGGATCAATGGGCCAAGGCCAAATGTACGAGATTCAACAAGGCCAAGTGCTGGGTCCTGCATTTGGGTCACGACAACCCCATGCAACGCTACAGGCTGGAAAGCTGCCCAGCAGAAAAGGACCTGGGGGTATTGGTCAACAGCCAGCTAAATATGAGCCAGCAGTGTGCCCAGGTGGCCAAGGTCAATAGTATCCTGACTTGTATGAGGAATAGTGTGGCCAGCAAGACTAGGGAAATGATTGTCCCCCTGTTCTTGTCAGTGGTGAGGCCCCACCTCAAATACTGTGTTCAGTTTTGGGCCCCTCACTACAAGAAAGACACTGAGGTGCTGGAGCGGGTCCAGAGAAGAGCAACAAAGCTGGTGAGGGGTCTAGAGCACAAGTCTTATGAGGAGCGGCTGAGGGAACTGGGGTTGTTTAGCGTAGAGAAAAGGAGGCTGAGGGGAGACCTTATCACTCTCTATAACTACCTGAAAGGAGGTTGTAATGAGGTGAGTGTTGGTCTTTTCTCCCAAATAACAAGAGATAGGATGAGGAAACAGCCTCAAGTTGTGCCAGGGGAGGTTTAGATTGGATGTTAAGAAAAATGTCTCCACCGAAAGGACTGTCAAGCATTGGAACAGGCTGCCCAGGGAAGTGGTTGAGTCACCATCCCTGGAGATATTTAAAAGATGTGTAGATGTGGTGCTGAGGGACATGGTTTAGTGGTGGACTTGGCAGTGCTAGGTTAATGGTTGGAGCTGGTGATCTTAAAGGTCTCTTCCAACCAAAACAATTCCATGATTCTATGACAGTGTGGGTTATGCCACTTGTTAATACTAATGCAACAAACATAGGGAAGACCTTGGGGAAAGGCAGCTGAATGACTATCCCATGTATGGCATTTTGGTCATTGGCCTCCGTTAAGCTATCATGAGTACAGTAGCCAGAAATGTTCAAGGCTATAGACTAACAGCAATAAACATGGATTCCAAGATCTTTTCTAAATGCATTAGACAGGTTACTTTCTGCTTCTTTATCTTCATCACTATTATGTTTATATAGCAAAAAGAATCTCAAATGCATGAGATACCGCCTTTTAATAAGAGTTAGGTGTCTAAGTCTTGACTGTGTCTGAAAATTAAGCCTTTAATGTTTCTGCCTTAGCTTTCCCAGTATAAATGCTGGCCACAGTATAAAACTTGGAGGGACCCTGTAGATACTGTAAGTACTGTTAAATAAAGAAAGAACAAAATAAGAACAAAGAACCCAAAGCCCTGATACCTCAAAAAGCTAAATTCCTTCTGAAAAATACTGATCAATTTCTTCTCTTAAAAAGTTATGTTAATACTTGCTGGGTTTATTTCATACATTGTATAAATCACAGACAGTTATATTCCATGAGCATCATAAATTCTATCTTAAATTTTAGAAAACTGGTCAAGAAATTCCTTGTATGTTGGGAGAGAGCTAGTAAGATCATTTGAAGGGCTAGGCAGAAAAAAGAAAGTATTTTTAAAAGAGGAACAAAACAGAAGTAAAACAATGGAACAAACTCCACAGAAGAAAAGAACACCTAGGAGTACATCAGTGTTAGCACAATACCAATAGGCATGGGATGTAAAGCAAAATCAGCAACTCCTACTACTCTTTCCTCTGGCAAAATTCATACTGAACCCAGAGAGGAACTCCATTTTGATCTCTTAGATTTTATAACCATCTTATGAACAAGAACTTACTGAGAAAAAGGACGTTAGTAAAAATACCAGGCTACCGTGAGTTCTTTTTAGAAATGTGTTTTCAAGTATGTGACAGAATGCTCTGTGTCAAAGTCAAGTTCTATTTTACTGTAAAACTTCTGAAAAGTCAAGAAGTAACAGTATTCTAAAAACCTGTAGAGTTTTATTTCAGTCACTCTCTTTCTATTCAAAGCAATCTTTCCAATCCAACGATGGATTTGTATGCATTTATTACACATTTACATGCAAAAGTTGTAATGTGTAATCCAGATATATGCCCCTGCAATTATTTGCTAATACAGTCAGTTAAAAGATCTCAGCACTGGGTGCTAATATACTGTGCACATCTATATCTTAGGGACCAAACTGGAACTCAGTTAAAACAATTTCACATTTCAGATTTTAGTTACTATTTCTTTCTTTCAAGAAAATGCTGCTGTTCAAACTTAAATATGTGATACAAACCAGCCTCCGTGAGCGTACTAAATAAATTCACACTTGGAAATAGGCTCTCTCACTTTATTAGTATCACATATCATTGTCTCTGAGCACTTTACAAAGCAGACGGGCTGAGTCACATATGATTTCATAGGTCAAGCTTAGCTAAATCAAGGCAATTCCCTCTAAGATAGAACTTTGAAAGTCAACTGAAAATTGGAGTTCACAGTGGTTCAGCACAGTAATTGCTGGTAAAAGTATCCCACACTGATTTAAGCAAGACAGTTTGAACCTACTTGCATACCTGAATATATTTGGAGAAAGTTCAAATATCAGGGCTAGCAATATTTCTTAGCCTATTCCTCAGACAGAATCTTGACCACTGCGTTTTCCTGAATACAGTTCTGCAGACTCAAGGTCACAACTCTTTCTTTACTTGTTGGATGTAGTCCTGCAGCAATCTGTTTCTTCCATGTAGTTTCCAGGTGGAAAAAAAAAAAAAAAAAATCAGAAATACCAACATTTGCAATCCAGAGGCCCACAGCATGCACCACTGCACAAGGTTGTAGAGTTTACTAGAAAATGCATACTTGGAATGTTTCTTGGAACAGAGCTAACAGCTTCTACAATATAGTGTTCATGAAAGGTGGTTCTACATGGAAAGGCAATAATAAGAAGTAAGTGGAAGAAGGGACTGACCACTTGGGAAGATTACAAGAATGCTGTCAGAGTATGCATGGATGAAACAAGGAAAGTCAAGGCCTCCTGAGAATCAAATCTGGCGAGGGATGTCAAGGTCAACAGGAAGGGTTTCTTCAAGTACATCGGAGGCAAAAGGAAAACTAGAGAAAATGTGGGTCTGCTGTTGAATGAGACAGGGGCCA
>VYXH01002032.1:280237-295690 GCA_013397275.1 Burhinus bistriatus
CAAGAAGGCCAATGGCATCCTGGGGTGCATCAAGAGGTGTGTGGCAAGCGGGTCGCGGGAGGTTATCCTTCCCCTCTACTCTGCCCTGGTGAGGCCACGTCTGGAGTACTGTGTCCAGTTCTGGGTTCCCCAGTTCAAGAAGGACAGGGAACTGCTGGAGAGGGTACAGCAGAGATGATTGGGGGACTGGAACATCGTTCTTATGAGGAAAGACTGAGGGACTTGGGTCTTTTTAGTCTGGAGAAGAGAAGGCTGAGAAGGGATCTCATCAATGCTTACAAATACTTAAAGGGAGGGCACTGGGAGGATGGGACCAGACTTTTTTCAGTGGTGCCCAGTGATAGGACAAGAGGTAACGGGCACAAACTGGAACATAGTAAGTTCCACCTAAACATGAGAAGGAACTTCTTTACTTTGAGGGTGGCAGAGCACTGGAACAGGCTGCCCAGAGAGGTGGTGGAGTCTCCTTCTCTGGAGATATTCAGAACTTGCCTGGATTCATTCCTGTGCAACCTGCTCTAGGTGTCCCTGCTCTGGCAGAGGGCTTGGACTAGATGATCTCCAGAGGTCCCTTCCAACCCCTGTGACTCTGTGATTATTCTGTGACTAATGGTCGCCATTTGACTGAAAGCAAAAGACAAGCGCAGACACATTTAAATCAGTAAGCACTTCACACTCTAGACAAGGTCCAATCAACTTTTTTTGCTTGGCAGAAACAGCTGTTCGTATGATAGTAGCCACCCAAAGTAGTAGACCTCATAGCAAGTCAGAGCCACCACTGAAGGATTAACAAGTATTTTCCTTCTTGCAACTTCAGGGCAGAGTTTGACTAGTGTCTTTATGTGGCCATGCCAGCCTAAGCACTGCGCATTCCCATCCCTAGTCATTCACTCATTCCTCCCATTAACCTCTGCCCTTCACACCAGAACAAGCGTTTGTGTAACCAGGTGACAAATTGGACCAATTCCCTCATTCAAATCCCTTCTTAGGTTTATTGTTATTAAACTGGATCTGTGCTGCAGCTTAGTTTACCCTTCAGTGTGACAAGTGATTGCAATGCGTAGGCGTGGGAAGAGAGAAAGGTGGGGAGAGATTGCTCAGTCCTGAACCATACCTACAACAGGTCTGCGTAGTCATTATTTCTGTGACTGCAGTATTGGCTGCTTGCACTGGGAATAGAGAGGGTCAGTGTAAAGAGTTGCAAATACAACACTGAAAGGAAAACAGAGACAGGGCTTCTTAAACCCAGGCTTACTTGGAACTTACAATAAGTTTCCTGTTGTTCTGGAAACAGTACCATATGTAAGACATTTCTAAATAAGCATTGCACAAAGAATATGTTTATCTCAGTTTCTGTTAAATTAAAGCAGTCCTATTTGCTCTTGAATTCTGGCTAACTACTAGGGCACAGTACCAGACTAGTTTGAGGTCTAATTATATACTCTTGCTAGCAGACATCCTCTTTGAGAGAGCACTGAAAAATCAGCATAGATTTCAGATTGGATCAGTGTGGGTAGAGGCCTTCAGTGAGGTTTTTAAAGTCGTCAGAACTGTCTCTCTCCTACCCTGAACTAAAAACACAAGTTGCTGGGGGGTTTGATGGAGAGGGGGGAGGGTTTAGGAAATCATGTAAAAATATACCTTTTGAGCAGAGACCTTTTGTTTGGCTCTTTTTTTTTTTTTTTTCCTAGCTGCAATCAAAGTCATTGTACAAACAGTGCCACATTTCTAAGAAAATTATACAAGAAATCAAATGGCAATATCCAGTGTGACAGGGCTAGCACAAATTTTTCGTAAAAATGTATGAATAACACTTGTCTCTTTATTATGCAGCTAGTAGCATTGCATATATATTCATCAGAAACACTGCTTCATCTGTAGCTTTTTAAAAAATATATATTATACCAAGTAAGCAAAATATATTAAAGCAATCAGAACTCTTTCAAATTCAGCTGGCGTTAGTGTTGCAAAAGAATAACTTGTACTGTTAGCACCTTCACTGAGAAGTTTTTTTCTCTAACATAGGAACCATGCTAAACTGGATTTTAGTATTCAAATAATTGCAAGCTTTATTTAAAAAAAAATAAAAATACCCAAAACACAAACTTTCACAAACACATGTGCTACAGCTTGGCCTAGAAACTGATAATTATCATAAATTTCCTACCACAGGTTATTCTAAATAACAAAACTAATAAGATTTGTATTCCATGTGTCTAGGCCCTGTATTCGCTTCTCAGCCCACCAAATTTGCCTCAGCTGTCCCCTCATATTCCCATGCAGAGTAACACTGCATTACCAGAACTCTTCTGCGTAAGTTCTTCCACAGTCCTCCTTCCCATGTTGCCCTGCCTGGCTCAGGCATAAGGGCATACTCATTGACTGGATAATGCTGGCCAGTTGGCTGCTGCCAAACATAGCAGGCAAGAGCGAGTTTTCTATTCTTTTCCTCACTCAGGCATTGATAAAAATGCTTTTACCTGCATAACTCCTAGTTTTCCCCGAACTTGTAAGAGTACAACTGTACCAAGTTACTCTTATATTCAATGCTTTTCTAACACTGTGTGTATAAATCAAATATAGTTTAACAGATCTATCCAAGAGTTTATTATCCCAAATTTGGAAATCAGAGTGAAGTAAGTGGCAATACTTCTGTATGAAAGGTTGCTTGAACCTTGCTTAAAGGATTAGTAAAAGCAATGCATCATATAATCTGTTAGCATTGAAATGTTTACAAAATAAATAAAAAGGCTTTTTCAGAGTCCAGTATCTTTTAAGAGATTAGTGAAATCAGATTTTGTTTTTCAAGGTGCCTAAAGAACTGACATTTGAGAACGTTTTCTCTGGTGGTGTTACAACATTGGAGGAAGATAAATGGAAAACTAACAGTAACTACAGCATAGTAAATATGATTGTCCACAGGTAAGTTTTAGAAACACACAGTAATTCATAGCATGGAGATAAAAACAGCTTCTCTTAGACCTTTACTTGAAGAGACAATCACCTCTATTCTGTGGATAAATTTCTGACTCTGTAGTTCACAGAATCACAGAATGGTTGATGTTGGAAGTGACTTCTGGAAGTCATCTGGTCCAACCACCCTGATTAAACAGGGCCGCTTGCAGCCAGTTGCCCAGGACCATGTCCAGAAGAGTTTTTAATATCTCCAAGAAGAGAGACTCCACAATCTCTCTGGGCAACCTGTGCCAGTGCTCAGTCATCCTCACAGTAAAAAAGTGTTTCCTGATGTTCAGAGGGAACCTCCTGTGTTTCAGGCCCATTGCCTCTGGTCCTGTCACTGTGCACCAACTGAAAAGAGCCATTGATCACCACCCTCTGGGCCTGACCATTCAGCCTGAAAACAGTTCACCTCACTGCCTGCTTATCCAACCCAGACTTCATCAGCTTCTCTATAAGCACGTCATGGGACACAGTGTTAACAGCCTTACTGAAGTCAAGGTAGACAGTATCCACTGCTCTCCCCTCATCTGCCAAGCCAGTAGATGGCTTGGTAAGATAACCTTCATCACAGAAGGTTATCAGGTTGGTTAAGTATGACTTCCCCTTTGACAACCCTTGCTGACTACTCCTGATCACCTTCCTGTCCTTCATGAGCCTGGAAATGGTTTGTTTAATCACCATGAGGTAAGGTTGCATCCTATCAGGGCCAATGGACTTATTATGTCCAGTTTGCTTAAATATTCCCTAACCTGATCCTCTTCCACCAAAGTCCTTGCTCCAGCCCTTCCCCCTGGTCTCCAGGGCTGGGATTTCTGACGGCTGGTTTTATTACTAAAAACTGAGGTGAGAAAGCTTTCAGTACCTCAGCCTTTTCAATGCCCTGTGTCACTGGGCCCCTGCCCCATTTTAGCAGTGGACACACATATTCCCTAGTCTTCCTTTTGCTGCTTATCTACTTACAGAAGCCCTTCCTACTGCTTTTCTTGTTGCGTTTCTTGTTGCCTTGTTCGCTCACCAGACGCAGCTCCAGCTAGGCTTTGGCTTTCCTAACCCCATCATTGCATGCTCAAGCAGTGTCTCTATATTCCTCCCAAGTTACCTGTCACTTCTTGCCCCTTCTGTACACTTAATTTTATGTATACTTACTTTTTATGTTTTAATTTTGCCAGGAGCTCCTTGTTCATCCATACAGGCCTCCTGGCATCTTTGCTTAACTTCCTGCTCATTGGGATGGACTGCTCTTGAGCTTGGAAGAGACGATCCCTGAATATCAACCAGCCTGCCTGACCCCCTCTTCCTTCCAAGGCCTTACCCTATGGGACTGTTTCAGGCAGATCTCTGCAGAGGCTAAATTCTGTTCTCCTAAAGTCCAGGGTAGTGAACTTGCTTTTTGCCCTGCTCCCTCCTTTTAGGATCCTGAAATCCACCATCGCTGCAGCTAAAGCTGCCTTTGAGTTTCACATCCCTGAGAAGCCCTTCCTTCTTTGCAAGTATGAGGTCCAGCAGAGCATGTCTTCTCCTTGGCTCCTCTATCACTTGTGTCAGGAAGTTGTTATCAATGCTCTTCAGGAACCTCCTGGAATGCTTATGCTCTGCAGGTATCGGGGTTGTTGAAGTCCACCATGAGCAACAGGGCCTGCGAACATGAGACTTCTTGTAGCTGTCTGCCATCTACTGTTTTCCTGATAAGGCAGCCTACAGCAGACAGCCACTACAGTGTCACCCATACTGGTTTGTTTTTTAATCCTCACCCACAACCTCTCAGCTGACTCCTCATCCGTCTTCAGAAGAGCTCCATGCACTCCAACTGCTCTCTCACATAAAGGGCAACTCCCCCTCCTCATCTTCCTGGCCTTTCCTTCCAAAAGAGCCTGTATCTCTCCATTGCAACACTCCAGCCATGGGAACCATCCCACCACATCTCCATGATCCCAAGACCATAGCCCTGCAACTGCACACAGATCCTTACTTATGTTTATTCCCCACGCTGCACACATTAGTGTACAGGCACTTCAGAAAGGCACTCCAGTGTGCCCATTTCCCAGAAAGGGTCTGGGGATTATTCCCATAATCATGCCTTGTAGGCACTTCCTTGCTTACCTGCAAATGCTTGAGGTGACCCTATTTAAGCTCTGTTTTGTTGGATTGTCTTTGCCTGCATTCACACCACCCTAGGCCCTTTGCTGTCAGCCCCGTCCACCTCTCCTTCACAGGCTGCTGGTAATNAAGTGACTTCTGGAAGTCATCTGGTCCAACCACCCTGATTAAACAGGGCCGCTTGCAGCCAGTTGCCCAGGACCATGTCCAGAAGAGTTTTTAATATCTCCAAGAAGAGAGACTCCACAATCTCTCTGGGCAACCTGTGCCAGTGCTCAGTCATCCTCACAGTAAAAAAGTGTTTCCTGATGTTCAGAGGGAACCTCCTGTGTTTCAGGCCCATTGCCTCTGGTCCTGTCACTGTGCACCAACTGAAAAGAGCCATTGATCACCACCCTCTGGGCCTGACCATTCAGCCTGAAAACAGTTCACCTCACTGCCTGCTTATCCAACCCAGACTTCATCAGCTTCTCTATAAGCACGTCATGGGACACAGTGTTAACAGCCTTACTGAAGTCAAGGTAGACAGTATCCACTGCTCTCCCCTCATCTGCCAAGCCAGTAGATGGCTTGGTAAGATAACCTTCATCACAGAAGGTTATCAGGTTGGTTAAGTATGACTTCCCCTTTGACAACCCTTGCTGACTACTCCTGATCACCTTCCTGTCCTTCATGAGCCTGGAAATGGTTTGTTTAATCACCATGAGGTAAGGTTGCATCCTATCAGGGCCAATGGACTTATTATGTCCAGTTTGCTTAAATATTCCCTAACCTGATCCTCTTCCACCAAAGTCCTTGCTCCAGCCCTTCCCCCTGGTCTCCAGGGCTGGGATTTCTGACGGCTGGTTTTATTACTAAAAACTGAGGTGAGAAAGCTTTCAGTACCTCAGCCTTTTCAATGCCCTGTGTCACTGGGCCCCTGCCCCATTTTAGCAGTGGACACACATATTCCCTAGTCTTCCTTTTGCTGCTTATCTACTTACAGAAGCCCTTCCTACTGCTTTTCTTGTTGCGTTTCTTGTTGCCTTGTTCGCTCACCAGACGCAGCTCCAGCTAGGCTTTGGCTTTCCTAACCCCATCATTGCATGCTCAAGCAGTGTCTCTATATTCCTCCCAAGTTACCTGTCACTTCTTGCCCCTTCTGTACACTTAATTTTATGTATACTTACTTTTTATGTTTTAATTTTGCCAGGAGCTCCTTGTTCATCCATACAGGCCTCCTGGCATCTTTGCTTAACTTCCTGCTCATTGGGATGGACTGCTCTTGAGCTTGGAAGAGACGATCCCTGAATATCAACCAGCCTGCCTGACCCCCTCTTCCTTCCAAGGCCTTACCCTATGGGACTGTTTCAGGCAGATCTCTGCAGAGGCTAAATTCTGTTCTCCTAAAGTCCAGGGTAGTGAACTTGCTTTTTGCCCTGCTCCCTCCTTTTAGGATCCTGAAATCCACCATCGCTGCAGCTAAAGCTGCCTTTGAGTTTCACATCCCTGAGAAGCCCTTCCTTCTTTGCAAGTATGAGGTCCAGCAGAGCATGTCTTCTCCTTGGCTCCTCTATCACTTGTGTCAGGAAGTTGTTATCAATGCTCTTCAGGAACCTCCTGGAATGCTTATGCTCTGCAGGTATCGGGGTTGTTGAAGTCCACCATGAGCAACAGGGCCTGCGAACATGAGACTTCTTGTAGCTGTCTGCCATCTACTGTTTTCCTGATAAGGCAGCCTACAGCAGACAGCCACTACAGTGTCACCCATACTGGTTTGTTTTTTAATCCTCACCCACAACCTCTCAGCTGACTCCTCATCCGTCTTCAGAAGAGCTCCATGCACTCCAACTGCTCTCTCACATAAAGGGCAACTCCCCCTCCTCATCTTCCTGGCCTTTCCTTCCAAAAGAGCCTGTATCTCTCCATTGCAACACTCCAGCCATGGGAACCATCCCACCACATCTCCATGATCCCAAGACCATAGCCCTGCAACTGCACACAGATCCTTACTTATGTTTATTCCCCACGCTGCACACATTAGTGTACAGGCACTTCAGAAAGGCACTCCAGTGTGCCCATTTCCCAGAAAGGGTCTGGGGATTATTCCCATAATCATGCCTTGTAGGCACTTCCTTGCTTACCTGCAAATGCTTGAGGTGACCCTATTTAAGCTCTGTTTTGTTGGATTGTCTTTGCCTGCATTCACACCACCCTAGGCCCTTTGCTGTCAGCCCCGTCCACCTCTCCTTCACAGGCTGCTGGTAATACTCTTCATCCCACATCACTCCCAGTTTAAAGCCCTTCTTACCAGGTCAGCCATCCTGCTGGCAAAGATACCTTTTGCCTTACTTAGTGAGGTGCACCCCAACTCTCCCAAGCAGACGTTGATCCTCAGATGGGGTCTCAAGGTCATAGAAACTAAAACCCTGTTGCCAACACCAGCTGCCCAGCCAGCATAGCTGCACAACTGGTGCAGCTTGGTTCCTTCCTTCCAGAACAAGCCCGGAACATAAGAACTGCTAAAGATCTCAGGCTTTTTTATAAATACATAAAATTCTCCTGAAGTCAGCATTTTAAAATGCTACTTTAAGTGATATTAAACGTATATATCTATATTTTACCAAGTAGCATGTAATACTTCAGATAATACCTATAACATGTATGTCCTGCTTAAAAGAACAAACTTATTTAAAGAACAGGTACTCAGCTTATCCAATAACCATTTCAGCCTCTAAAAGATTTGGCAAATCTGTCAGGTCTGAGTGAAAATTACCAAGGAATTCAAAAGGCAAGGAAAGGAAGGGAGAACAGGCAGCCAAGGTACATCATTTCCTTAAGGAACAGCAGGGTTAAATATTCAGTATCATATCCTGATCCTAGGTAATATAAAATCTATGGGCCTAAAAAACCAGGCTGACAGCCTCCACAGACTGATCTCATTTACCTGCCGCATCTACACCATAATCTTCTGAACAATGTCAGAGATGTTACTGCAGTATTGGACTACTGTGAGTGAGACCAGGCTCAGGCTTTATAATTTCGTGAATTCACTGGGTTATCTGAATTGCGTCCAGTTCAGGGCTCCCCAGCTCAAGCAGCACAGGGAACTTCTGGAGAGAGTCCAGCATAGGGCAACAAATATGACTGGGGGATTGGAGCACCTCCCTTACGAGGAAAGGCTGAGAGAGCTGGGACTCTTTAGCCTGGAGAAGAGAAGGCTGAGGGGAGACCTTATTCTTGCTTAGCAGTATCTAAAGGGTGGGTTGAAAGAGGATGGAGGCAGACTCTTTTCAGTGGTTCCCAGTGACAGGACGAGGGGCAATGGGCACAAGCTGAAACATGGGAAGTTCCATTCAAACATAAGAAAAAACTTCTTTATGGTTAGGGTGACAGAGGACTGGAACAGGCTGCCCAGGGAGGTTGTGGAGTCCCCTTCTCTGGGGATTTTCAAGACCCGCCTGGAGGCAGTCCTGAGTAATGTCCTCTAGGCATTCCTGCATCAGCAGGGGAGTTAGACTAGATGATCTCTAGAGGTCCCTTCCAACTCTAAAAATTCCATGATTCCGTGATTCCACCACAAAAACATTAGTATTTGAATTCAAGTTTCTAGATGTTGACTTAAAGGTGCTTTTACCTAATTCTAAAGATAGCATTTTGTAAGCAACTATTTGCAGTGGGTTTATTTGTGATTGCTGATGTTCCTGCTGTAGGACCACCATTACCAGGTAAATCCACAGCACCTGCTGAAGACTGAGATTTCTCACTGCCTGGAGTGGATTTTAAACGTAAACTGTGCTGCCTGGGTGCTAGTGATCTTTGGTTTTTGAAAAAGTGAAAAAGGCAGCAGTAATAATAATAATAAACAAAGCCCACACTTTTAGTAGTGGAAATCTATAAATATGTATACCTGTCAAGAGACAAAACTACATTCAGAATTGCTAGTGCCCTCTTCAATTTTCTGTGAAGCAAATTGGTTTAAATCAGTAGGCCAGACAGCTTGGCAGATATGTTTAACTTGTAACCATGTCAAGAAAACGCGTCAGAGTAAAACTCACAGAACCTAAGAGAATAACCTTACCGTAAGAACCAGCTGAAGATGACTTTTTGGTATGTCCCTCAGAGTGACATGGATGACCGTGGAGTTGTGTCTCTGCCGAGTCCATACAGATAGAAAAATGTCACTTTTTATGGCCTGCTGCCCTCTCTAGGAAGTAGATATTCAGACACGTATCGCATCTTGGTGTCACTTGAAACAAGGACCTTAGCCAAAGCTCACTGAAGTCAATGGGAGGCTTTCCGTTAACCTTGCAGTGGTTTAGGTCAGGCTTTAAGGCTCTTACTTTAGCACCTGTCTAATTATAAGCACATAAACATGGTAACTGACATCCAGGGGACTACCCCTGTGCCCAAAATGATAATAAATCAAGGCCTAATTGAAGAACCTCAAATGTTAAAGTCATAAGAATAATGGAAAAAATCAGAAAAAATATTCCAGTTCTATCTATTAAATTTCTTAAATGTACAACTTTTACTCATCTTAAAGAAAAGAATTGAACATTTTGCATATATATCTTCAAGTATATTACAAACAATGAGAAGGTTATAGGCAATCATGAAGGCCATAGGTAAGGAAACAAGTTGTGTTACCCAGTGTCTCCTACTAGCTGGATGTCTAGGGAGACTGGTCACCAAGAGGAAACACTAGATACATAGACTTAGCTGACATTTAGATTACATGAATTAAAAATATAACAAAAGTTTTAAATGACAAGGGCTGAATAACAGTATGCAACAAATATATTTTCTACTTCTCTACCCCCTGAAACATCATCACATTGCCAGTCACATTTCTTCAAATCCTGTACGGCCTTCCACCCATATGTTCAAGCACACATTGAATAAGGCTCTTTCAAGAACATCTTTTCACAGAGAGCTTTTATTAAGAAACAATATAAATAGCATAATAAAAATGTCATCGCTTGTGGGGGGAAAAAAAAAGCTTGCAAAGTGAAAAACAGCAGCACAATGTCAGTGTGAACACAAACCAAGAAAGAACAGGAGAGCTTTGTTGATCAGGTTGCTCCTCCTGCCATAAACAAACATTCTCCCTGTTGTGCGGAAGTGAAAGCCAATGGACTCATGTGCAGTGGGTGGGTGCAATGAAAAGCTGTTATTTTTTGATTGTGCCAAAAACATTTTGTTTCCTTCGTCTCAAAGAGAAATCGAGATTAATCTAAGGTGAAGAATTTTAAAATATATTTTCAGAGGAATTTATAAAGATCCATATCCCTTTTCTGAAAAGAGGAGCAGAGAACCTATTAATCACACATCATTTTTTACCACCATTTTGCCCCAAAAAACATTTGTGTATCAGTCTTTTTGCCCCAAACGTAAATAAATATCTGAATCTCCCTTTGAGTCTTTTTGTGTATATCTGACAGATTGCATCAAGGCTTCATCTAGATCTTCTGCTTTTTTGCTCTTTTCCAAACTCTGTCTATCTATTTCCCTGTACATCTGAAATTTTGCATAACTTGTGGCAAGTTAGTTAACTATGCAGAGCCTCCCTTGTGCCGCAATCTCAAACACATTTGCACCTGGTGTGAGTCTCTTGCAAATAAGCCTGATCTATGTCAGATAACCAGATCATGAACCCAGATCTTTGGAAAACATGAGGCAGAGTGTGCTGTCAGTTTTGCTGCAATTATATTCTTCTATGGAGTGCAAATTGTAAGAAACTGCCTACCAGAAACTTGCCGGAAGAGAATTTTAATGGAAGAAACTATTTAAAGCTGAGCACATGCTTAAAGCACTGTCCTGAATAGAGCTGAATTTTACCATGTACTCAGGCACTTTACAAAACGAGAGTACAAATTCCTATCGCTTCCTCAGAAACCAGCTGCCAAGGGTATGAAATATGACGTGACAGCAGAGGCACCATGGAGGCTGGAGGAAGGGAGGCAGTAGTCACTAGGCCTAGTGCTGGCGCTGGAAGCTGGCCATTCCTTAGCAGCCTGTATAGATAATGGAGAGAAAGACATTTTGGTAGATGCACAGCACCTAGAGTAGAGCAGGTGTGAGTGCCCTTGATTTGCCACTGGAGGAGGCTAAGAAAACTGCCATCCTCCAGCTGAAGTTAGTCTTTGTGAATGCTCTCCTTAATCTTTGAAATATCAGCTTCATTGGACAATTAACACTGTTTTGCATGGGCACAAATATTGAATAGAAGTTATTTCTGGCCACAGGTAAATTAAAGTGTAAAGAAACTAAAGTTAGTCGTATTTGTCCCTCTTACATGTAATCCTCAAACATTTTAAATTCTGCAAAACATGGATAGAAGAAAAGAATTTTTTTTCACATCAACTTTAGTAATGACCTAGGTATTTAGTAATGACTCCGGGAGACAGATACCACATATTAAATAACACAGGAATGAAAAGGACATGGTAGAGCATAGAGTTGTATATGTCCTTCAGTTGAGAAATGGCTGTCAACAGAACTTATCATTTGGTTATAATTACTATTTCTCCACCCCTTCGACTCAGCAGAATGAATTCAATCTGTGGTAGACAGAGGTGTTATTTAAGCTCATGTTTCCTACTGTTATGTATGCTTTAAAAATAAGAACAGAAAAAAAAAGGTTTCCTTATTGTGTTCATTCTCTGTGCACCAGTTTGGTAAATTCTTTGATCCGAGGACTTAGGAAGCAAAGCCTTAAATTGAAGCATTGTCAGGCACTGGACTCCAGAGAAAATCCAGAGAAAAATCCAGAGAAAAATCCAGAGAAACACTATATGCCATTTCAATAACAAGCTGAAATCCAAAATCTGATTTTTCAGAAGTGTGAGCTGTCAGCCAGGAGTGCACTTTTATTCAGTAGAGTGCCTAGGCAAATGATTAACTTTAAGCAAATTCTCTGGTTTCATTGATCTCAAGAACATTTTCCTGAGGTCAGAATCAGAATGTGATGAACAGGCGTGGATTTAAACATATGCTGATTTACAGTCTGAATATGAATCACTATCAAATTTTGCTTTTAGGATCCATTAATAATAGCTGGTACTGTACTGCAAGACAGCAGAGCCAGAATATATGAACCCTTAGCCGTTCGCACCTTCATCAGTGATGAGATGCAGTCAGCATCAGCTCAAGCGACCTTGGGGGGTCCAGCCATGTTAATCCTTTTTCCTGGTTTAAATCTGAATTTTTTACGAAGTGGAAAAGACAGGATTGATTTCTGTTATTTTTTTTTATATCCAGTTTTTTCCTAACCTACCAAGAGTGGATATTAATGTCAATTAATTGCCTCTTTTATTGTTATCCTTTTATTTATGAAGATGTGAAAGTTGTGGATTACTGTACGTAGCAACAACGACACAACCAAGAGGTATGTTGAAAAAAGCAATATGGCAATACAGAAGCGTTTATTAAGCTGACATACAAATATGCTGGTGTATTTAGATTATGCAGAAGCTTTAAATGTCTGCGGTGGATAAAAGTGAAGTTTAAGATGATAAAATAATTGACAAATGAAGCAGATATTAATGTTTATTAAATAGTTATATTTGTCATTTAAGGCTGTAGATTTGACATGAAATGTATTGCACATAAATAGTAAGATACACTATAGATCCCTCAATGTTCTGTTTTCCTGTCAGTAAAACTTTTCTGCCAGTTTGAAAGAATAAGAGAGAGGAATCTTCAGGCTTTTGAGATAGGAATCAGCACGGGCTGAAGTGTGGAGAGTTAGACAGAACAGCACATAGGAGGAACAAATATCAAACCAGAATGACTGAGAAATGATAGAGAAACATGAAACCCAGCAGCTTACCCTGTAAAGAAATATAGCATATAAAGGATGAGAAGCCATGCTGGAGCTCTGAAAGTGAAAAAGACAATTAGTGTTGTAGCCAGGTGTCAGGAGGGGAAAGTCTCCAGCAGTTTTTGAGGACTCCAGTGTCAAGTCATGAAACCAAAGACAAAAATACTGCTCTTGATAGATGTCATCTATGCCCTGCAGATGTCAGGTCAGCACCTCAGAGACACTACTTTTATCTTTGTCCTCATAACAAATTCTTCAGAAGAGCAATGATTTTGCTTCTGAAATTCTCCAAATGCATTTTCCTGCTGAACACTCTTTACACTGTGCTCATTTCCACTGTCATTTCAGGCAGCATCCCCTGTGCTATTCATATGACGATGAGCTAGCCTGCGTCCTTAGCAGAGGCTCAGAACGGCTTCTTGCAGGGAAGTGAGGAGACATGTAAGAGAAGCCTGATCCTAGGACAGCAGTGCAGTGGAAAAATGGCTCCTCAGCTTAACACTGATGAGCTGAAAGAATGCTCCCGCTCACACTTCAACTTGTGTATCAGCCGTTGGCGGGCAAAAAACACCTGACACAGATTCTCAGGAGACAGTAGGAGACAGTATCAGATGGACTGTATGATTTGAGACTGTACCTCAAGCAGGAGAAAGGTTGCCATAGAAGGAATTATGTTGCTATCCCACTGGAGACCTCTGAACCTCAGGACACACCAGTTTTAGGTCTCTGTGCACCAGAAGGTTCCTCTAAAGTTGCTCCAATACCTACTCTGTATAAATACCTAATTCAGCCTCATCAAAAATTTCCAGCAAACTAACTGGAAACTTTCTCAAATAATTCCGTTTTCTTCTTCCACTGGATTGGAAGAAAGTGCTTTCTTCAAAAATGGGAAAAAACATAAAGTTCATTGTGATTTCCTTTCTAATTGGAAAAACCCACTGTGACATTCTTAATAGAAAAAAATGGCTGGGTTTCTACATTGTATCTCTTTGTGAAAATACACACCCTTAGTGTGCATTTTGTTTGTGCCCAAACCACGACACTTAGCATATGAAAATTATCATAAAGTGACAGGGGAATCATTTCAGGAGACTCTTGTCAAATTATTAAAAATACACTCCACAGAGAACCACAAAGAAAAGGGAAATCTCATAAAATACAAAAGGGCAAAGCTCTGTAAGAAAGTTCTGTCTTATAATTCATTTTCTACATTCCCTCTCTGTTCTCAACCACAGAAACCTCCTTTTTAATTAAATTATCTGCCAGTAGAGAAATACATGGAATTATAATGCACAAGAACACATTGCTACTTTAATATTCTACACTATTTATAAGACAGCACAAGGCACAGTTTTTTACTTTTAAATACTGGCAAACCAAATAATTTTCATTTCTTAGGCATTTATCCATGTCAAATTTAGACCATGTTAAATTCACCATCACATCCTGAGATCTTTTTGCTCAGAAAGATATCAGGTCAGATTTCCATTTATGCTACATTTACATTTATATCCATTTTAAAGACCCTCTTCTCTGCCAGAATGGTTTAAATTGACCTTGCTAAAAGAAAGTAGGGTCTATATTGTATTTTAAAAAGCTGATTATTCAAAAAGGCATTGATTATACAGCAAAGTACACTGTATGACACAGAACCTCGGCTGGCTGATATTGTTGTAGTTTCATTTACAGCAGTCAAGTTATGTGGGTTTCCCTCAGCTGGGGATCCAGTCATGTATATTTTGTGTAATTAGAGGATATATATTTTAAGCAATAACACATAGAGCTCTATTGTATATATTTGGCAAATATTTCCACACTTCAACCAACTGTGGAAACTGTGAGTTTGGAAGCTAAACATACCAATTACACCCAAACTATATCCATACCCTCCTTTTAAATTTTGCAGATCTTGATTAAACCAGCCATTGTCTTGGAGATAATCCAGGTTTATACCGCTGCATCTGAACACAGAATATTACGAGGCAATACATAATTTATATAGCTCAGCGCTAATTATTATGAAAAGACTCAGGTAGCTGAAGCGTATTTTTTTTAATACCAGACGTGATTTTCACTGTCACCTGCAAGGATGGAATTGTAGCTTGTACAGACAGTGAACAGTCCCATCTCCCTTTGGATTCTGGACATAAGTCTCAAGGACAATTTACATGGTTCATAGGCTTGGGACATACAGTACATTTCATCCCAGCAACACTAACTCCTGTCAGTGACGGCAGATGAAAACGGGATTTGAGGTTTTTAAATTAAAAAGTCTGTATTATTAAAATCAGCTATAATCAGTTGGGACTGAAGGCACATTTGTGCTTTCATTTGCTGTGGTGAAACATCAGTTATCCCATTGTGGTCTGTGGAATTACTGTATGGTTTTATTCTCGTAAATGAGAACAGAATTTCTCTCTTAATCCTGTCTTTGAACCTAAGCGATTACAGCCTGAATTGCCTCTATGAACAAGACAAATGCATGTCCGAATTTAACATATTCTACAGGTTTCACATAATCATTTTCTGTGTGCCTACACTGATTTTACAGGATTTTAACATTGATCAAAAGCTGGATTAAAAAAAAAAAA
>VYXH01002032.1:301220-343545 GCA_013397275.1 Burhinus bistriatus
TTTTCACCAAACCATATTTTTTTTTTTTTTTTTTTTTTTTTAATGCAGCTGGCATGAGTAGCTCTGCAAACTACTACCAGGTGTAGGAGGATAGTTTACTGTTTACTGAACAAATTCATAAAAAGCAAAATGGAAAATTTTATTTTCCCTTTGCTCTTTTCATGATCCTGAAATACATTGCTCTCTCACTCACAAAAAGCATCTACTTCAATGGGCATAAAAACCAGTGGGTTTGGAAGTCTGAGAGAAGTTACCCAGATAACCTTAAGCAGCACTTTGAAAATGCCCTGATAAACCCTGCAGGCTGTATTAGGAGTTTGGATTTCTTGGAAAACAGAAGTGCCCCAACTCTTACAAGGCTCCAGATTAATTTTTCAAGTGTAGGGAGTTGCATGTTCTTCCATTCTTACCTTCAGCTACACTCCTGTTACCTGATCACACTGTTACGTCGTGGGTAACTCTCAAGTGAGGAACCATGCTAATTAGAGCTAAAAAATCAGTTGCACATAATAAATGATTGTAACTTTTTTTGCGGAATGAGCCTGCTGGGAAGGTTTCAGAACCCAGCACTGAGGCTGATGTTTACACTGTATTTCCAGGAGCTCAGCTCAACTGCATTGTAACTGCAGTCCTCGACGTGAGAAAGAAAAGTGCAGGCATACCTCAAGGTTGCCATAAACCAGTAGCCGGCACCCTGCTGACATTTTAACAGCAGCAGCCAGAAGGTAAGTGCAGGCTGTATATATTGCCTCTCAAGAACTTCAGTCATATGTGGGTCATTAACATGCACCAGACGGCATCTGAGCAGAGCAGAGGTGGATACACTCAGGCAGAGATCTAAGTTGAAGATCCCATAAAAAGCATATTTCTGTCTGAAGCAGTGGCACTCTAGGACATGTAGAACTGAGGACTCTTATTGCTATGGATGTGGAATGATCCATTCACATTACAAAAAAAGAAAATTATTGTCCAGTATAGCGATTTTTAAGGGCAATAGATGTATTGCTAGGCAAGGAAAAAGTCTTTTTCTATGCCAGGATGATCCCACTACTTCCTTGTAATGCTTTTACCCATATGGGCAAGATGGCTATTTTAAAAATCAAAATAAGCATTCTGTTATACCAAATTGTAGTACTCAGCCAACCGGTATCCAGAGCAGAGATAACATGTTTAGGACTAGTTCAGAATAAGAGGCTTGAGTTTACATGACAAGGTTCTGGTAGCCAGGGGGCTGCAGGCGTGACTCTGTTGGAAGACACCAGGAGCTGCCACCATGTTGAACAGAGGCATTTTCAGCCGACTCCAAAATGGACTCACCGCTGGCCAAAGCTGAGCCCATCAGTGGTGCTGGTAGTGCCCCTGTGATAACATATTTAAGAAAGGGTAAAAAATGCTGTGTACCAGTTGTGAGAGAGAGGAGTGAGAAAAATGTGAGAGAAACAGCTCTTCAGACACCAAGGTCAGTGAAGAAGGAGAGGGAGGAGGTGCTCCAGGTGCCGGAGCACAGATTCCTCTGCAGCCTGTGGTGAGAACCATGGTGACCCAAGTCATTCCCCTGCAACCAGGGAGGACCATGGTGGAGCAGATATCCACGCTGAGGTCCAAGGAGAGGAGCGCACACAGGAGCAGGCTTTCTGGCAAGAACTGTGGACTGTGCGATATCCACACTGGAGTAGTCTGTTCCTGAAGGACTGTACCCCATGGAAAAGACCCACGCTGGAGCAGCTCTTGAAGAACTGCAGCCTCTGGGAAGGACCCATGTTGGAACAGTTTGTGATGGACTGTATCCTGTGGGAGGGACCCCACACTGGAGCAGGGAAGCAGCATGAGGAGGAAGGAGCGGCAGAGATAACATGTTATGAACTGACTGCAACTCCCATTCCCCATTGCTCTGTGCTGCCCAAGAGGGTGGGAGTGTAGAAGAGTTGAGAGGAAGGACTAATTTTGAGCCTGGGAACAGAGGATTGGGAGGCTCTTAGTTTTGTCTTTGTTTCTCACTATCCTACTCTATTTTTAATGGGTTAACCTACCACAGAGGCATTAATTTGGTATCCTAGCAAAATCCAAATAGAGAAATGCCATTGTTTCTGACACAGAAATTTCCAAAGTTCCAGATAGGCATGATCTTCTTTTCCTCCATTTTGCCACTAGTCATGAAGATCTCCATTTCAGCTGTAAATGAAGCGATTCATAATACTTCACATTTTAATGGTTAGTATATACAAGAATTTCAAACATCGTACAAACACAGGTGAAGCAAGCCTCACAATGCTTCTTTTATACTATGGAAATATAATAATTGCCTATAAGAGATTGAAGATAGATCATACGTGTTACTAAGTGACCTTAACTCGCAGTGATGGCAACAAATATTCATATTCACACTGCAGACAGATGCAAGGTCAGGCTTTCAATAGTGCAGTGGAGCAATGGAAAAGGCTGCCTCAGTCACTGAGTCTTTCAAATGTATATGTTACACATATGTGTGTGTCTATATATATATACACACACATGCTATAACCAGAGTCTTACTACAAGGTTCCTGCTCTGTCATACTGTTGTATGCCCACCTCAGATGACCGAATCTGTTGGAGCTATATCTTCTCTAAAGCACTTCACATACATGTGAGCGCTAAAACACACTAATAAATAATAATTCTAATAAAGACAGGTTCTTTCCATTATAGCTATATAAAATACATGTTGTGCAGTAAATTCCGTATAGCATCAGGTATATTCTGTAGGAAACTCAGGCTTTCGCAGTTCCTAGCTATTCTGTGCATCTCCAGTCTCAACACCAAGCTGAGTGCCTTGAGCTGGAGCACCAAATTCACAAAGATGTCAAGTGCTTCCTCAATAACTCTGATTCTATTGATGACCACTGTCAGGACAGGAGAACACTGGAGTAGCAAGATAGCCATTGTGTTAAAGATTATCCTCTTCCAGGGAGTAAATTTTTTCAGTGCATCAAAGGCCCCCTGGACTGGAAGACTGTGTTTGTTTGTGTGCGTATGTTTATTTGTATGAAGGCATGACACGGCAAAAAGAGAATAAGTACAATAAACAGAACACAAGTACCTCAACTAAGGAAATAGAACAGCTTGAGTAAAAGAACACAGAATTTCTTTGAAGTGAAGTCATTGAGAAGGGAACAAAATGTTTTTAAGAAACACATGGAAAAAATATGCCAAGAGATCAACCCATTAAAATTCTCTCTCACTGTAACTCTCAAAAATGGAGAAGAAAAGATCTCATAAAATGAGGCTGTCACTTTCATTACAATGTATCATCATATGTTCAGGCAATGCAATCCCTCTGTAAAACTTAAAATCCACCGAGTGAAAGAACACCAGGAGTCGTTTGGGGTTTCTACTGCATATAAAACGAACTGAAGTCACCACTATGGAAATGAATGGAAACACTCTCTGAAGGTTTTTTAAACTTTATTTTTATTGTTTTCATTTTCTAGTAATGAACATCAGTACCATTCAAATACTTGCATTTCACATTATGCTATTCACAGATAAGGGAACTCATGCTCCTTGGGGCAAAAGTCTGTCATCAGTAGACTAAACAGGCGTTTTGCTGCTGAGTACAATGAGAATAGCAGCAAATTCTCTGTTTGGCTAAGAGTATGTTTATTCTGCAATGACTGCAACTGACACCAAACATAACAACACTTCATTTGACTGCTAATGTCACAAACCCAAAGAAGCTGCGTGAATAATTATGTGGTTAATCTCTGCTGAGTCTTGCTGCTGCAGTTCCACTTTCAACAGTATAGCCAAGCTAACTAGTGTAAAGCTATCCTGATCATATGCAATGTTACTTAAAGACTGCTTGAGATACAACCTAAATTATGTCCACCCGGCTAAAATACTAAGTCACGTTTTCTGCTATGGCCACCCCACTCTGTCCAGTCAGGGTTCAAACTCGCGTACGCTCATACACAAGCTCTCATCTGGCTTCAGATGAAGCAGAAATAGGCCCTGTGCTTCAGCATGAGCGTCCAGAAGGGGCATTAATAGTCAGTGTGTGTAACACCAGCCAACAAATGTGATGACACATGTTAGGCAGCAAAAATGATCAATTACATGCTCATCCTTGGAAGTATTTTATTAGCTAACCATCAGTCCTGCCTTTCATCGCAAAGACATCTCAACCATTGCAACCTTTTTAGTACTCCAAGGCTTGCGGTCTTCATGCCCAGCTTCTTTATGTGAGGTAAGAATCTGTGGAAGGGATGGGCCAAATAATACATGTACAGAAGCCAGATACTAGTGGTATTTTTAATAGTATTTTGTACTAGTATTTTAATAGTATTTTTGTGGGGGATGAACAGTTAGGTTGATGTGTGTGAAAAACTTTGACCAACAGAAATCCTTTAAATGTATCTGACAAAATGCCTCAAACTCTGTAGTAGCTATATCCTGTTGTTTTAGACTGTCTTGCCCATGGATAGATGCTCCATTGGTAGCAGACTTCACAAAAACATCAGACTTTGATTCATGGCCAGTTTTGACTCAGGGCAACTGATCCCTTGCTGTTAAATTTGGATGTTAGGTGGCTTAGACCTTGATTGTTTCATGGCATTCATCAGTTCTCACCAACTTCAGTTAGAGCTTTGAGTCTTCATGTGTTTCACAGTTAGCCTTTAGAGGCTAAATTTTCAAAGATATTGGGACAATACTCCCAAAAGAAAGATACATTTGGGAATGTGTTAAGAAACATACCAAAATTAATTTATACTCTTATAACCAGAGTTGTCTCCTGTATTTTCTGTTGTGCCCTTCTGACTAGGGAATCCCAGCCTTCTCTCTACAATGCACCATTTTTCTTCCCCAGCTTCTCCAGAACAGGTATCGTTTGTTCACCATCACCATCTCTTACTTCCTCAAGGACTCCTCCGTGGTTTCAACAACCCTATGGAGGCTGATTTCTAGGGAACTTGTACTATCATCTGTTGTTAGTCCTGACATTAGATACCTCTAATGTCAGTACCTTTCCTATCTCTAGATCACCTATTTTATTATTCAGTAGTATTACTGGCAAGACAGAGGTACACAAACAGTGAAAAGGAAAAAATGATAATGGTCTGAATAGTAATTGCCTCTGATGTGCACAAGTATCAGCAATGAATTATCCGAACACAGCTAAGAGAAATCTGGTGTTATTTACAGGTCCAGGGGGAAAAAAAACCCAAACAAAGCCACACTTGCCAGCACATTATTGGGTAATGAACCCTCCTGAAATAGGACAATTTACAAAACAAGAATGATATTTATTCTTAGAGAAAATTCCTTCGAGGAAGAAACAGTTGTCTTACTGACTGCTCTTGCTAAGAAGCATGTAATTTCTGGAGGCTGTTTGGGAATCTGTAGAAGGTGACTTCCCACCTTAGAAACAGTCAACATGGAGGTAGGCTGTTTGTATCTTTACGAAGGTACAGTGACATCCCACATAAATCATACCTGTGCAATGCAAGAAACCATAATTTCCCATTTGTGAGCTCTGCCAGCAAATTTAGATATTTTTTTAAAGACAATGTCAGTCTGCTGTAGCCAGAGGTTTTCATAGAAAGATACAGTGTCTCTGAAACTTCCCTCTTTCCAGGAGGGAACTTCCACTTCAAGCAGTGGGTCCAGCAGTGTGGGAAGCTCTTCTGGAACAAGGGACATCCATGTAAATTGGTGCCCTGGGAGATGGTCTTAATCCCTCCCGATAGCAAGTTAGAATCAGGGTGGGTTTCTATCTTCAGGTCAAATATTTGCATGAAAAGTGCCAAAGCAATCAGTGGGACGATGGCCGAAAAAGCTAAGAGCAGCTGCTCAGCTATTAAAAGGTTTAATTTTGTTCTCCTTTGTGACTAACAGGAGAGCTGTCTTAAAAGGATGAGATGGCACGTCACTTCCACCTGGCAGCTCCCAGTGCTCCACTTGCACATGCAGTGATTCACCAGCAGTGGGTGGTGAATAATGCAGAAGCGGGTGAAAGAAGATGGGACGCAATTTTCCTCACTATCCTGAGCTCATCCGCTGAAGATTAAGGTTAATTGTTCCTTGATCACTTACCCTAAAATGGATATTTTTTTAACCTAAATTAAATAAGGAACCTAACGGGACTTTCTAAGTTATTTTACAACATGGTAGATCCAGCTGTTTTGTCTTTGTATGGCACAGTCTTTCACAGGCTAATTATACTGACAGCTTTTCTGCAGCGCTGTGTTAATATCAACTGTCGAAGGAGTGCCTTGGCAAATGGAAAAGTCATTACATTTTCGTGTCAGATTCTGCCACTTGTGCTCCCGGAGACCTGCACGTCACTCAGTTCTCCAGTAGCCCTGTAATTGGACTATGATCAAGGACTTTTCTTGTGCTAGAAGATAGCAGCTGGTGAGAACAGCAGAATTTGTCTTTTCATGCTTTGTGCTATGACATACCCAACGATTTCTAGGCTTTAAAATTTTGCTTACTGAAAAAAAATGCCCTGCCTTCCCACTGATGGCCCAGATAAAATTAAAACCACCCTTCAGATATTTGCCTCTGTAAGAACAGAGTTACTCAGCTCAGAGAGGGAAACTTTGGGGGAAATCCATCACCTCCCACCTGTTCTAAAATAATGGTAAAAATTAAAGGGCGTTCGAGCAGTGTGGATAAATACCACCAAAGCTCCGCTCCAGCCGAAGAGAGGGGAACTAGAGAGCGCTCCGGTCAGTGCTCTGCGACCGCCTGGCGATGCTCCCACTTTCCCCACGTCCCGCGACACGTAGGGCATTTCACCTTTGCCAGTGTCCGGGGTTCCGGGTGAGAAACTGAGAGCATCCCTTAAATCCCGGCGAGCGCGGGGATTGTTTACAGTCTCACTGTATTTCCATGGAAACTCTAATTGTCGTACCGTGCCAGGCTGAAATAACAGGCTCCAGGTACCGCACGGAGCAGCCTCCCGAAATGCGCCCGCGCGGCGGCTCCAGCCCTGACCCCGCCAGCGGCGGGGCGAGCACCCAGCACGGCGCCCGGCGGCGGCGGTGGCGGCATCCCGCCCCGGGGCCCGGCCCTCGGCCGCAGGNGTCCCCGCCGCCCTCAGCCCGAGCCGCGGCGGCTGCAGGGAGCCCGGGGGTCCCGGCGCAGGACCAGCGGGGGGGTTTCGGAGGCAGGGAGGAGCGGGGCGCACAGTGATGCAAAGTGATTCCCTAGCGAGGCACAAAAGGGCAAAAATAACAGTCTTTCCCGTTTTGGTTTGGTTTGGGTGTTTTTTTTTTTTTTTGCCTTTGCAAGCCAGCAAAGCAGCTGCTGTGCTCCCTGGCGTAAAACGTAGTTATGCATTTCAAGTTTTCTGTTCTGGCCAACAAATGCCCCATTACATTGCATAACATTTCCTTGGAGCTGGAGAAATAATCTCATTAGTTGGCTTTTGCTTATTTTGGGAAGCCGTATTCTTGTTTTCCAGGATAATGTTGCAATTCTTCTTTTAGTTAAGCAGATAAAGAGGCATACCATTAACATGCCCGAAAATCCATTTTTCTGGACTTCTGAAGTAATCTCAATCTTTTGAATTCTCCCAGGTTCTCAGACTAGTCTTTGCTGTTGCATGTAATGAACATTTGAAGCAGCAGCATTTCATCCTTAGCTTGTGTTGTGAATGCGACTCTTCAGTGGTTTGTTTCTTGCTCAGATGTTCTCTCAGTCTTGAACCATAAGTGCATCATTTCTCAAGTAGTAACAACATAGCTCAGTGTTTTCCTTAAGCTTAGGTGGTCAGGCAGTTACAGCCTGTCATATTAACTATTTACAACTGTGTGGAAGTTTAAAGACTTCCACTAACTTTATTTTCTATACAGTCCTGATACCGCTCCAGTATTGCGGGGGAAGAAAGGTTGTATTTCTTAGGGAGTTTTCACATTTTGCTTCCTCCCTGTATGTGTTTGTCTTTGGTTTTAAGGTAGAAAAAGGTCTGCTAAGACTGTAAATTGTTCACAGCTGTAAAGATTAATTGTCCTGGTACATGGACTGAACTGACTAGACTATACAGGCACTAGCCAGTCAGAGTTAACTTAGTAGGTATTAATATTGTAGGTTATGAAGTCTTATCTGTGAATAAACCTTACTATAAGCACCTCAACTAATAGAAGGAAGATTTTCTGAAAGAACAATTGCCTTCAGAGGAGGATGGTTGCCTGCCTAACTTTTGTGTTCTTGAAAATTTCCCTTTGAATGTGTAGAGAAAGAGGAGTATCTAGCATATTCACTCTCCTAAATTATGATTTATGGATTTTGTATTTTAAACAATAGCTTTAAGTGAGATAATCAGATTAATTTTAAGATTTTAAACATATTAAACTAGCGTATGTTGGGTTACGTGGTACCCCTAACTCAGCTAAACCTGCATAATGGTTTAAGTTCTCCCTGTCACTCTCAGGACTTAGAGCAACTGCAGCTGAAAAATCTTTTGAAGCATGATTTTGGTGAAAATAAGAGTCACATCAGACAGTCACACTGAGGTGTATCACAGATGAATGTGATTTAAGGAGGTGTTACTTGAAATCTTCCAAGATCATGGTACATCAACTGTCATAAAATACATTTTACTCTAAAAGTTAACCACAAATACTCCTTGTATTTCATGTTAACTGCATTAATTTGATTCTTACAGTAAATATTCAAAGGCACCCTGGAACCTGCCACAAAACTGCAGTCTCTCCTGCCTTGTGCAGCCTAGCCTCCTGTTTCAAGTGTCCCATTGAAACTAAAGGAGACCGAAGCAAACCCACTTAAAGCTCACAGGGTGTGAGTTCATGCAGGTGTAGCTGAGCACAGTCTCAGGGAGCGTACGTGGACAGAAAGGGGACCTCATTTGCTTGACTGATTGATGTAGGAGATTCAAGTGATCCAACTTTTGGAACTGACAGCTAGAAAATCTCCATCAGGTACCTTCAGATTGATTAAATTTGATCTTGAAAAGAGGCGCGAGAGCACCCTGGCACTGTGGTGCATTCAGTTTAGAAATACACTTCAAATATGAGGAGAATGTTTTCAAAAGGCTATATTATTTAATTCTATTTCCCATAGTGGGATTTTCAGGAATCTTCATTTCCCTGAAAGCTATGGCCATGTGCCGCACTGGGACTGACCAGCTGACAAGAGGGAGAATGAGCGAATCCCCCAAAATACAAGCAGCTATTAAAACGAAGCAGGAAGATAAATGCCAGTAAGTGCACACAGCCCTGTGAAATCAGTGATTTGCTAATATGAGTTTAGGGACTGAAGATCAGTGATACGAGAGGAACACTTTTGTTTGCGCCTTTACTGCCAGTGGCACTCAAGCTGAGAGAGCAACTGGTTCCTTTTAAGCAGGAGAGGAAGCTCAGAGAGCAAGAGATACACTTGGCGATTTTTGAAACTTTGGCTGAAAAGTCTGCTCTCATTCCACACATCCAAAATGAAAATAAAATTCCCTTTGGGCATTTTGCAAAGGGAACTTCTGTCAGCACAGCAGTTCTCTGTTGAAACCAGCAGGCTATAGTTCTATTCCCTCCCTCTCTGTCTTTCTCCCACTCTGAAACTATGACTATAGGGAGATGGGGGTGCAGAAGTGCCTGCAGTGCACCGCAGACTTTTGTGGTGTCCAACCAGGGCCTGATCAGAGCACGTTGTGGCTTATTCCAGTGCTCCTTCTTCATGGAAATCGGGACACGTGATAGGCGAGATGGCACTTCAGCTCTTACCCAAGGCAGAAGGCAGCTGCAGCACAGGGGGGATGGAGCTGGAGAGCCCACGCTGGCCGTCAGAGGCACTCCTGCTGAACTTCTTCAATATTGATGTGTCTCAACAAAATATGTCTACTTCAGCAAAACCAGCATATTCACTTTTTGTTTCTAAGGAATTCTATTAAAAACACAGTGAAAAATTCTACTAAAGCCGCACTGCAAGAGCTTTACGTGAAGGTGTAGAAATCCACAGAACCTGGCAACAATCTTTCAATTAAATTTTTACAAAGAACTCAGTAAACGTTCATTTAATAAACATGTTCCAGTATAACAACACATACAATTTTGTTCCTTGGCATTACCTGAATGGAATATAAATTTCTAGAACAGAATATAATTCTGGTGCATCTGACTTGAGAGTCTCTTTTCACTTCTAGTCACTCAAAGCTGAAAGTGGCAGTAGGAAATAACAGCGACACCATCAGATTTTTTTCAGTTCTCTTCATAGAATCCATTGATTAAAACTAAGGAAAATTGAATGAAAATATACACATTTCTCTTCAGACTATAGCACACAATTGAAATGGAATGGGCAAACTAGATAGAGAGCCTTTTCTACCAGTAGGGATGACTGCTTTGTCTCCATGCACTGAGGAATCTATGGCCTATCATCAACCTTTTCAATGACAGCCAATATCACCAAAATCTAGGGAGGAAGCTGAAGTTTTGGTATGTGGATCAACAAAACTTTCACACGTGCATAGCTGCTATTATAACTTAAGCATCAGTGTGCATTGTTAGTACTCAGTATGACCTTCGGACAGATATGACTACATGTGGGAATTTAACTATTACTGACAATACCTGTAGATACTCTAAAAGCAATCCTAATCTCCACGTTTCTGAGAGAGAAACAACATCTGTAGTTTGTTTCTCCTTTACAGATTAGTCCTTCAACCTAGTATCAGTTAAAATAGAAGAGTACACAGAATGATCCCTCTTAGCACAGGGTTACTTATGTAGGCACACATAATAAACCAAACGGTCATTCCTTCACAGTCATCACCACTTTGAGAGCATTGTAAGAGGTTTTCAGGTTTTTTGAATCTCAAGATGGTACCGGATTTCCTTCCCTCTTTTTTATTAGTCTTCTTGTTCTCAGTCAATGACTGGTTGGTTAGTAACCAAGATTTGGACAAATCCAGCTCTTGAGTAAAGTTTCATTTCCCTTTCTCAAATAACTCCTGACTGGTCTCAAACCTGCTATCAGGCAATGGGATGATCAAGTCTCCTAATCTGTGCAAGATATAACCTGGAAAAGGAAGGTGTCCAAGCAAAAAGAAAATTGTCCAGAATTACACTAATGGATTTTTCATTATTAACTCCTCAGTTTTATGCAAGCGTTTTTCCTACACACTTCTCAGCTAAGATGAATGTGGTAGTGCAAAGATAACAGACTGTTCACCCTGAAAATATTTGGCAGATAATATTTCATATTGAAACACAATGTACTGTTGAAATGGCTTTCATGAATCAAAAGAGAGTCTGCAGATTACAGATGCGTGCACACAATAAAATCTGCGAAAGCATCAGTCATAGCAAACCCCATTGTCTCTCCAGACTGAACAAAGGGGAAAAAATGATACAGGTATGACATAACAGGGACATAATTCCATAAACCTGAGGTATTTTATCCAGGGCAGAGCCCTGCTGTGGTTTTCTCAGACAAAAATTATGTTGAGTCACATTTAGAGAACAGAAAGAAATTTCAGCTGATTTTGGAAGTCACTACGGTCTGCAGATCATTCTGTTTTCAGATGATTACTAGCAACTCAGAGAAATTAACTCAGAAAAATTATGTAAAAAGCTATTTACTTCTTTAGCTAATAGTTGTATAAAGACAAGCTTACCAAAATAAAAACTTCTGATAATATCAGTATAGAAATAGAGAGATTGGCTTACTTACAGAATTTCCAGTCTGCTCCTTTAAAGTTGGTCTAGAGGCAAGGGTAGTCTCAGATAGTGTTGTTTGTCTATTATATGGTTTTCCACCATTTCACTAGAGACTGAGAAAAATTAAACAGAAATAATTTGCATTAATGCCGCCCTGCTTTTATGCACACAGTTATAATATTTAGATTATCTGAGTTCACGTACCTAATTCTTACTTCTATTTTAGCTATTAAAAAGCACTTTAACTCAACATTGTGAGAAGTTGGCAAGGCTTGGTTCTTTTCACCTCTTCCCAACACAAAAACTTGCAATTTTTTATCTTTTTTTTTTTTTTTTAAATAAGTATTTCTGATCTTACGTGAGGGACCTTCCCATCACAACACACTGTCAGTGAATATTCTGAGGGTGTTTTATGGTTCGAGCTTCCCTTTGGCACCCGACAGGAGGAACACACATGTTGTGATGTGGAGGAAGGAGCACATCTGCACGTGTAGAGGAAACCGAGTAATATTATTGCACTTTGAAGAAGTCAGCACGATACCGCTCACTGAGCATAGTTCTGTTCTTGAAGAGCCTTGCCAGGTTTAACCTTCTGCTCAATTTAGGTATGTTTTGGGTTTGTTTAGATCTCTTTGTTTTGTCTTGCCCAAGATTTCTAAACATGAAGCAATTTTGTACAGGACATTGGCACTCTGGGGGATTTTGACTTTGAAACTTTAGTACCTGCAGGTGTTTAAGGTGAACTGGAGTTTAAACTGAACTCTCTTGTCTTTCTGTTTCTTCTAAAATGAAGACTAATACATGAAGATTCTGGAGGCAGAATAACTTTGTGCTGAGCTATGTTTTAATGTTAGATGTTCCTGTGCTGAATAATTAGCAGTTCCCTGAATTTTCAAATGGCTGTGTGGGGTTTGCTTCCGGTTAACATTGTCCGCTCTGTGTTACATCCAGTTACTCTGGATGTTCTGTAGGCAGTTTTCCTTTCTGCCTGAGCAACAGCTAAAATATGTTCAACACTTAATAGAAGATAGTTTGTATATGCACCACATTAGGAATTCCATCTTGGATCACTGACAGTGGATCTCCTTATAAACTGAACCTTTTTGAAAGCTCTCACCTATTTTGTGTCAGTTTTCTACTAGCAAGGTAAGAAATACTACTGCAGTTATTAGCATATGTCAAAACATCATATATTTTCAGGTGCTCTCATTATAATTTGCTGTCATGTAATGATTAGGCACATGCCCAGATGGTGATTGTAATTTCCTTACTCATATCAATGAGCTGTTATTCACATGAGTAATCTCACTGACTCTAAATGGATTGCTTTTGTAGCTAACTGCTCCCTCATGGAAGGGCTGACAATATGGTCTATAGCAAAGCATAGTTAAAAGCCAGCTTCATAATGCAGAACCTCAAATTGTCATCGTCCCATGTGAGCAGCCAGGTAGGAGGCCTAGGGGTGCTGAACACCACACGGTAAAACCTACGAAACTAATTCATGTTGACCTGAAGTTATACAGGATCTGCCTCACAGTAGACTACCATCACTATTAATTTATTTACGTTAAGGTGATACAAGGTAAATTTATTTTCCTTTACATTCTGATTAACACCAGCATCATCCTTCCTTCAGATGCTAATTAATGCCTTTCTCGTTCTAAGCAGGACTGTAAAATGGATTTAGGATTCAAAGACCGTAACAACAGGACACCTACCAAGAACACCTCTGCTACTGCAAAGAATTTTTCTGCTTGGGAAGACTATAAGAGTAGCGTTGATGACATACAGTACTTTCTTATTGGGCTGTACACACTGATAAGTCTGGCCGGCTTTACGGGAAATCTGCTTATACTAACGGCTCTACTAAAGCGCAAGCAGAAGACAATAATAAACATTCTTATCGGTAACTTGGCCTTTTCTGACATCTTAGTTGTGCTGTTTTGTTCACCTTTCACACTGACATCCGTCCTGCTTGACCAATGGATGTTTGGCACTGTCATGTGCCACATAATGCCCTTCCTCCAGTGCGCATCAGTTCTGGTTTCAACTTTGATACTAATATCTATTGCTGCGGTCAGGTACCGTATGATCAAATATCCTCTTTCCAGGAATTTAACAGCAAAACAAGGCTATTTCTTAATAGCGACCATTTGGGCCCTTGGCTTTGCCATTTGCTCCCCTCTGCCAGTTTTCCACAGAATTGTGGACCTCAGCAAAACTCTGAATTTAGAGGCACTGGAGAACAGGCTCTTGTGTATTGAGTCATGGCCTTCCGATTCCTACAGAATCGCCTTTACAATAGCCTTATTGTTCATGCAGTATATATTGCCGCTGGTGTGTTTAACCGCTAGTCACACCAGCGTCTGCAGGAGCATAGGTTCCAGACTGTCAAACAAGGAAAAGAAGTTTGAAGAAAAGGAGATGATAAACCTAACACTTCATCCCTCTAAGAGTACCGGCACACAGGTGCAGCCCTCCAGCCATTCCAGATGGAGCTGTGCCTTTGGCAGAAAGCACCACAGAAGATACAGTAAAAAGACTTCAAGTGTGATGCCAGCTATTTCAAGGCATCATCAGGGTACTCATTCCAGAGACCTCCCAGAAACCTCTGGCACAGAAAAAAGCCAGGTCTCTTCCTCCAGTAAATTCATCCCTGGGATACCTATCTGTTTTGAGATGAAACCAGAAGAAAATACAGAGATCCAGGACATGATTACAGTATCCCGATCCATCATCAGAATTAAGACAAGATCTAGGAGAGTTTTTTGCAGACTGACAGTGCTAATCCTAGTTTTCGGTTTCAGTTGGATGCCTCTTCACCTTTTCCACATTGTGACGGATTTTAATGCCACTCTCATTTCTAACAGACATTTTAAATTAGTATATTGCATATGCCATTTACTAGGTATGATGTCCTGCTGCTTGAATCCCATCCTCTACGGGTTCCTTAACAACAGCATAAAAGCCGATTTAATGTCCCTTATTCCATGCTGCCAAATACCATGATTTTATGCACCCCAAGATAAAATAAAACAAACAAGTCTGGCTTTCAAGTCTACTGATGTGTGTAGTTGTAAAAGCTAAATTAGTTTAGTTTAGTTAGTGTCTGACTTGGTTGTGATTAGTAGCATTTCGTGCAAGTGGATAGTTCTATGGCTGCATGTATTTCTTGCATTGGGCAGAAATATATATATATACCATAATATTCTTCTGTCTGTTACACATAGGAAATCATGCCCAGTGTACAAAGCCAGAATGCCATTTTCATTACTTGAAATCTTGGCAATCTGTACTTTGGAATTAAACAGAATATATAATGAGTAATAAATGTGAGACTACTTAGACATATCAGTATTAACTGTCATAAAACTATAATAAAATGCATACCATTTACTAAACAACTATTGTTGAGACTATTTCAGTGCCAACTTTGACTGTTTTCTGAGATAATTACACATCTGTTTCTAGATGTGATTAGAAAAATATTTTTCCTTAGCTCTTTGACTCATACTTTGCAATATCTTTGCAAGACACTTTGCTGCTGCTTCCCAGATTGCCTTGTTCCCTGGAACCGGTTTGTGGGTAGGTGTTCTTGTCCAGATTGTTTCCATCTCACTGTGTTTACCTAGTACAACCTATCTTGGATTTCCTTAGCCAGTTTTTACTCTGCCTTGTCATTTTATGTAATTTTCAGCCAGGCCTGGACTTCTCTGTAGTTATGCCTTTGTTCTTACAGTGATGACTCCCCTGAACCTACAACACGCTTCTGATCAGAGTAAGCCTTCATTACCTCAGTAAGTGAGAGTGGAAAGAAAAAGAAAATGGAAAGACAGCAGGAATTTTTATTTTCCTTTACCAAAAAGCAAAAGCTTACTGCACTTCATTATAAGTGACCCACTTGCTTTGCAGAGCTGCAACAGCTTTCAAATAAACATGCGCTTGTGTGCATGCACACACACACGCATGCACGCACACACACACTTTCTGCATCGCCCTCCCCTCTCGCCTTTTTCTCCTTTTTAACCAGACCGATACTTTTTCTTCCAAATTCAAATCACATGCATCTTCCCTAAGGATGTCCTATTATATTTCATAGCACAAATGCAAAAGATGTGTGTACATATATATATTCTTTCCCCCCCCCGTATTACTCTAACTTAATAACCCACCTCTGCCTTCAGGATTCAGTAAATGCACAAAGCCTCTGCCCTGAGTTTTAAGCCGTAAAACCTCTCCCCAGGTCTAGCTGGTGATTATTGCCTTTTCTCCACTAAGATTTCTAATCCAATAGGCTTTTTTACATAGCCTTTCCAGGCTGAGAAATAAAGTCATTATTTTTATAAATGGGTGGATGGGAAGGGTCATTGTGCATTTTTTGCCTTGAGATACTTCCCTTCCAGTTAGTCTTTAAAAGTGAAAGCCGTTCTTTTATTTTGAGGAATTGTCAAATTATTTTTATCACAGTGTTACAGTTCTGGGACCTTTTCTCCCCAAGCCATCATCTGCTAAGGAGTTTATTACATACTAGTTGGTAATGTCTTTGCTTCTATTATTAAGGTATTTCCCTGAAGCCTAGTTCCCAGTAACCCATTGTTCTTTGTTTTTGCTGGTGATGATACACTTTTAGAGGTTCTTCCTGGACACTGACTATTGCATTTTGCAGATTGTTATCTTCTAAAAACCTAAAGTATGTCATTTTATAGAGTACAAATGGTACAGAATACAGAATATTGGAACAATAGATTTTAAAATAGCTTTTAAATGTTGTAAATAGTTTAATTTAAAAATATTTATGGCTAATCTTGGTAGATAAACAGGATAAAATTAAATTGACAGTCAGAAGACAATGATACAGCTCTACAGAAGTTAGAGCAGTTTATGCCTGATTTATGCTTACATATTTTCATGTCGTTGAAATATATCATGTACCCTTATTTATACCATGTGATGTAACCAAATAGTATAAGAGGATAAGAAAGCAGTCGCATTGTTTCAGCTTGAAATATTCCTTCCATTTTTTTTTCTATTTACTGTTATCTGCCTTCCTGCTTGCTATTTATTTTCTATTCCTTCCTTTCTTTATATACTTTCAGAATGTCAACCTTTTTTAACTCCTACACTTAGGATTGTTATTTAAATATAAAATAACTGTTTATTCACTAATTACTGTTTTCAGATCAAATTGTACTCAGTTTCAATGTATATGACACACAGAATCATGCTAGGACTTGAATAAGGCCTTCCTCTAGTTTCTGAGGTGCACAAAGATTAGTCTGGTGTAGACTGGTGATTTTATACCAGCCCTATCCGTTATCCTGGATGGAGTCAATAGCCGTGCTCCCTACTCCTTACACTGATCAAAGCACAACAAAATGCAGTGTGGCAACAGAGGATTACACCAAGACAGCTACTGGACTTCTTTAGTCCTGTGTCATCTAAATCTGTCGTCTTCTCTTTTTAAAGATGATCAGTGGGGGAAGAATGTATGTTTTCTTATTTATAGAGCAATCATCATCATTATAATTTGACATCTCCAAAATGTCACTGTCTTTCCTCTGAAATGTTAAGTAAAAATAAAATAACTTTTCCACCTTCCACCTTCCTTTAACAACCAGTATAACTTGGTATCACAAGAAATACATAAGAAGCAGACAGAAGCAGTAGCAAGTGAAATGAGCGAGAAGCCAATTCCCAAAAGAGTAACTTCCACAAGCGGCAGAGGAAACAACTGAACCATCCATTTAATGTTTTCCTCAGTCTGGAACATTAAAAAAAACATAATTCAAAACACAGGGATCCCCCCACCCATGCTCGTTGAGTAGGCCTCATCTAGTTTGAGCTGCAGTAGATGCGTCTCCGGGCTTTATGCAAAACAGTGACTAGCAGTGTGATTTCGTCTCCATTATGTATGTCAATATGTCTTGGGAAGATGTATCTCACCACAATATCCAATGACATTACATCATTCTCATATATATACAGGTGTATGTACAGGTACAGATATAGATACGTACACTTCCTAGAAAAAAAAAGCACATTAAAATGGATCTTCAAATAGCACATTTAATCAAGTCCTTAAGTCAGCTAAACTACTATGGGTCAACTCCTTCTGTAACTAAAAATCTAAATAATGAGGAAGGTAGAAATTTTGTTTTGATAGCATCTACTAAATGCAATCAGGAAATGCCAGTTGCAGAGTCATCTATCCATTGGAGTTAGGAGTATGAAGGATTGTAATGGTACAGCGATCCCTCTCTAAAAAAAAAGATTGGAAAAAACTCTCTCAGACGGCTGTTTTTTGTGTATGATGAATGTTAAAACTCTTACAACTGGACTCATATGAGGAAAATAAATGGTTTTTTTCAGTTCTACAAAATAATATCATTGACAAAGTTGACTTTTTGTAAATGTCAAAGATTAAATGTTGTTAATAGCTGGCCTTTGTCCCTCCTCTTTCAGTGGAGAAGAAACAGATGCCGGTTAAGAAGTGCTGGTGTGGCCGGGTCACTCCTGAGCCAGCCAGGCCAGTGGCGCCAAGGATGCCAGAAGCTCAGTATGGGCTAACACTGGAGTATGTTTATTCAGGTTGTGGGGAAGAGGTTGGAGCCTCTGTGGTTTTCCATAGTGCCATGGCAACAGTGGCTGAGACAGATGCGTATGGCTCCCGTAGGTCTAGAGTAGCTGTAATCACAGCAGGCGGTGCAGAGTCCCTGTCTGTGGTGGGGCAGCGAGAGGCACCGAGCCCCAGGCAGGTGCCTGGTGGCTGGTGGGGGACAGCCAGCGCTGGGCAGGGCTGTGGGCACGGGAGAGCAGGCACCAGGGTCACAGCAGGAGAGGTAAAATGCATTGCCGCTGTATTTGCTGGTGGTTGCAGCCTTGCCCGGCAAGCAGGCCTGTTCCTGAAGCCTTGAAGCTCTCGTGACAAAACGCTTCCTTCTCAGCAGTGTGCACACCTGAGGAAAGGAAAAAAAAAACCACCATCCATCAATCTGAAGATATGCAAGAACCAAGAAGAGGAGCACAGTCAGGAAGAAAAGTGTCCACTCCCAATCGTGCTGAGACAGGAGCCAGCTCTCCTTTTGAGAAGCATAGGACAGGTGGCATGGAAAACTTCCCTACCGAAAGCTTATTAGTAGATTAAAAAACCCTTCTGTGATCCATAGGGGTCTGTCAGCTGTCATTGCAGTTTTGAAAAAAAAAATCAATCGTTTTCTCGCAGTAGTCCCAATATCTGTCTGTGCAGCATGCAAGATAAACAGTATTAAACGTCACAGTCTCCTGAAAGATGCCCTTCATAAATGTTGTTGGGTCCAGGAATTTAGACTTTGATTTTGATAAAAGCCAAATTATGCCTATACTATTTAAAATAAGAAGTCCCAGCCAGAAAATATACTGGCACAGTCTGAAAGTGCAGAATTTTTAAGCCTGAGAACTGTCTTAGGGCAGTGACAGGGCTCTGGTCCTAGACAAGTTTCTTCCTTTCCCCCCCGCACGGCTGAAATAATGGTATAAAATCATAATCCTCATGGAGGACCTTTATAAAAACTATTAGGTAAATTTTTGAACACTTTTTGACCATGACGCATGGTTTATAATCTCAGAGGTCAGGTTTCTTGTTCTTCCATTTCATGTCTTTTTATATACTGTTGAATCCAAAACCCCCTTTTTTTCTACCACATTACCTGCAGCATGTAATGAAGACTCCCGAAGTTGCTTGGTTTTGATCCAACAGTATATGTTTTTATTCAAGGTATATTTAATTGTTTGAAAGTTGCCTTTCCACTGAAGGTAGGTAGAGCTACTGTTACTGTTCATGTTCAGCTGAAGTGACTTTTGACAGGAAGAGAAAGAAAAGACAGAAAGAGAAATAAAAACACACTCACACTAACAGTAGCTAGCCACGTTGTGCCAGTGATAAAGGAACCCCTCAGAGCCAGACCCTTCTCAAGTATCTGCCAGGGACAACAAGCTTGGGACGGCACCATTGAACTTTGCTAATCCCACGTGTGGCCAGAAAGCCTATTGCAAATTTTTGAACCTCAGGAAGTAAGAGCTAATAAATGAGTATGGATACATGTACCCTTACCCCTCTCAAAATGTTTCTTTAAAGCAAAAGCATTTTCTTTCCAACCATTTGATAACGACATTTTTGCCTGTGATCACTCATAATGCATCGTTCTGTGCCATTAAGTCAATGTGTGTCATCATACTAAGGTATGATGCTATCCACATGCCAGTGAGTCTTACCGATAATAGTGACATCTGCTCTACTCCAAAGGTTACCATGATCTCCTGGCCTCCTTATTAAACTTTGACTCATTACATGTAGTTTAAAAAAAAAAACCCATAATACAGCATGTCCTTGGTAAAAACAGTCTTATTGATTCTGACACACACTTAGTCAAAAACCTGATTTTCCCAGAAAGAATATCACTACAGACAGGAAGATGTGGTCACAGTGTATTACAAAAAGCTGAGCTGTGCATTAAGGGTAAAACTAGCATCATTGTTATAAATACAGTATAACTATACAAGTCAGATTTTTATTAATCTTGTTTGCTTTTGAAAAGAAAATATTGCAAAATATTTGAAAGTTATGAAATTACCTCATTACATACTAATATTAGGAAATACTGTCACAATCCAAATTCAGTTCTGTTGGACAAATATGAATGCTTCATTTTGCCCTTGTAGTCACATTAAGATGATCCTTTTAATAATAAGGCTTAAAAATACTCCTCTGGGAAATTATCAGAATAATGATTTGACGTTCAAGACTAAAGTAGGTTGGCCCTGCTCTTACATCCAGTTAAACAAATGTTTGCTTTGTCTTAGCAGGAGAAGGCTCATGCGTGTATCACTTGAATGCCACATTAATTGGACATTTTTGAGCAGGAAACATTTATTACTGTCCCTGTGAACAAAATAATGTACAAAAGGATTTTAAAGGCACTTCTGCTGCAAAATTTCTCCAGAAGAGTAACTTGGTGATAAGCAAACAGTTGTTCATCTCTTCAGACTCATAGGAACCACAAAGACACAAAAGCCATTTAATGAGAGATGACAAGACCATTAATTATAATTTTAACTATAAATCTGCTTCTTTTTTTTTAATGGAGAGAAAAACAGCTAAGCAAGAAGATAAATAAAACCATCCTTACTACAAGTAATCTTAGTGCCTCTTTGTACTTTGCATCTAGATTTACTTATGTTGAACAAAATGATAATCTTACTCTGTTTTGACTCCTAGTAATTCCCTTGGCTTTATGAGGCTCTCCACCAAACTAGGGTTTATTTAGTATTCATAAGGATTTTGGCCTCTTGGCCTAAGGATTAAGGAGCTGTGCAAGAGGTCAGAATACAATCTAGATCTTTATTTTCTGCTGGTTTTGTTTTTTTGTGGTGTTAGCACACTTGGGAAAAGTGCAAGCTGTTTACTGCAGGAAAATTAAACTCATTTTTATGTAACTACTGGGACCCAATACAGGCAAAACAATTATGCATTTTTTAAGACTCCATTGTTCCAACACACATCTTATAAAGGTAATTGTCTGAAGCCTCGATGATGCATTCTCCCAATTAATATCCTAGAGTACGAGGGCACATTTCAGATAGCATCGCCTGACCTGATCCTCACTGCAAAGCATGGCAGGCGAAGTTCAGAACTCGATTCCTACTACAGAATCAAATGGCACTATGGTCTATTTGCAATTGCATCTTAAGGTTGTTTGGGGACTGAAGCTCATTCAGGGCACAGTTGATTTCTTACTGGTTTTGTGGGAGCCCATTCTTCAGAAAAGCTGCTCCAAGGCCATTTAAGTCAGACAAACTACCGGTTAGTTCCCAGGAGCTCTCTCAGGGGTGCGTAACACCAGTCTCCCCCTTGCACATCATCACACCTGCAGTCAGCAGGGGCCCTCAAGTGCTATCCCTTTCCCAGAAGAGAGGAGATGGCTGAAAAAAGCAGTGAATGAGACTGCAGACTCCATGGTACTTGTTTTCCCTCTTGATCTGCAACAGTCTAAAATTGGAGACCTTCCAGAAAGCCGTGGAAGACACCTGTGTGAGACTTCTTGGAGAGGGAATGAGGAATCACTTCTCAGAGATGAAGTGGAATGAAGAAATCTATCAGTGCAGGACTAGCTGATTAATTCAATACATCCAGGATCCTAGGGTCTTACTAATAGCATGGCAAAAAAACGTAGAGAGTTGGATGTGCAGTTTTGTTTGTTTTTTTCCATTAAAATAAATTTATTTCAACTCATTGAAGGTAGACTCTGGTATGTGCTCTGACCCAAGCAACTTCACGTTGTAATAGAGCTCAAACACCAAACCACCCTTTGCTATTAAGGTATTCCCTCCATTTTCATTGGTCCATTACATGGCACAATAGGTCTGATTCTGATAAAAGATTTTGTTGAAATACTACCATGAAAATTATTAAAGAGATTAGCACTAGAAAAAAAGAAGCACATCTGTCAAAATGAGAAGCTGAATAGATCGAGCTATCCCTAAAAACCTATGGGAACACTGCAGCATATTTCATTGACGCTTGTTCAAATACCTAAAAAGTAAAGGTTTCTTTTCAACAGTTTGGCAGTTGTTTTTGCTGAAATAGAAGCTCCAACCTGTCCCTTTAATTATGAAGATCTATAAAAGACATGACTGTACTAAGAATTTTATGACCAACAACAACAACAAAAAAACAGGGTAGAAAAAGCTTTTATTTAAAGAACACACCATAAATTAATAATGGTTTATTTTCTTTGCTTATATTACTGACTGCATGCTCTGTAATAAACTGATTTCTACTTTCCATGCATGAATTTCATGGGATAATGCTTACAGTAGACTGTAAGCAGAACTAAACCTGTAATTTACAATGATAAACAAGAACAAAAAAGCAGAGTTCATTTATTCATTGCTAGAAACACAAATAACCTTGCTTTCTTTTGTTTAAAGCAGAAATTAAGACAGCATCTGTTATACTAGTTGTACAATAGCATCATATAAAGATTTTACCGCTTTTTTTTAAGAAATAAGAGGTGTAGTAAGAAAGAAGAGGTAGAGCCTGGCTGATTCTGTGTTTGTATCACTATATAAGTTTCTCTTTCATGATACATAAGGTTCTTTGAAGGACAGCAAAAAATTATAAACAATATGCAAAAAAAATTGCTGTTTCCTATCTGAAACATGAATTTCTATTCCCCTAATAGTGATTAAACCATATTAAGCACTCCAAAATGAAAGGACTTCATAAGTCTCTGGAATTTCCAGCCAAGCACAGTAATGTTAATCTGCATGGTGGTGGTGGTGCTGTTTACAATGTTGTTTTCTGTAATATCATTTAAATGCTGTTTAACAACAGCCTTACAAAGGGAAAAAAATCAAGCTGAGTTGCAACAGCATCCTTGTTTTTCACTGTTTTCTAAAAAAACATCTAAGCAAAATCAGACTTTTTTATTTAAGTTTTACATTTATGGTATCTACGGCACACTGGTGAACATAATTCGATTTGAGCAGTTCTTGCATAAATTCTTCTGTAGCTACACCTTTGGATCCTCAAGCTCCCAAGTTCAGTAATATCAGAAGACTGCGGGAGCCATCTCCTGGTGAACATAATTTATCTCCCTCCAGCTGCTGCTTCTCAACCAGAGATTATGATACAGACACTCCTGCTGTAAAAGAGGACAGTGTTTAGAGCTTTTAATGTTATTTCCCCCATGAATGTACTCCTAAGGGCTTTTTTTATGTTATTAATCCTTTTTTTAAGTTAAGAAAGCCCAAACCCAGAGGTTTTGTTTACCAAATACCACATTACAAAATGAAGCAGAAAGTCAAGGAAAATACTTCTCAAAAAAATGCTATCTGCCAATAAATACAAGCTTTAAAATACTCTCACACAGGTGAAAATTTTGCACAGTTAAAACTGACATCTTTCTGGAAGTATTGCAGTGTTTTAAATAAAGCTATTTTAAAGATTTGTTTATTTAGTGATAGGTATTGAGAAGGTTATACACACACAGACATTGACCAGGTGAGCAATGAATAAGCAAGCGCAATCTGAAAGTCCGGTCGCATCTAAAGGGTGCCCAGGGATCCTCTAAGAAGGGCCGCGGAGTGGAAGGCTCTCGGCAGGAGCACGGTTTTTTCCTCTGTAACCAACAAGAGACAGCATGTGCTGGGTGCAGAGGTTATTCTTTCATGCTAACAAAACTGTATCTTTTTCTACACATTCCCCTTCACTCCTAGTGCATATATGAAGCAGACTGCCCACATTATTCAGAAAGCAGGGGAAAGAGAGTATATTAAACACAATCTATTTTTCTGTCATCCACCTTTCCCCCTCTTTAGTTACTATTATCAAATTTTGCACTTTGCTTAATACCTATACTTGTAATATAAATTTGGCCTATTCTCCTGCTCTGCTCTCCCCTTTCCCTCTAGTAAACACTTAATTTAGGTTGAAACACTGAATTGAAAAATCCAGTCTCTCTCACTTGCATTTGTTGGCCCACCTACCTTGACATCTAAGGTAACTTGATTTACTGTATTAACTTTAAGGACACTGTGTCTCTCTATTCCATCACTTTTGAGGCCCTGAAAACATTAGTTTTAAGTTCAAATCAGACTAAGTCAATGAACTACCAAGGGCACTTGTGTCCAGCTTAATATCTAGATAGCATCTCAGTTCAGAGTCAGAGGAAGTCTAAATAATGTGAACACAATAAGAATACACACATGCCTAAAGCAAAATTCCTAGTCTGAGAGCTTCAGGATATATAGAGGCAACCAACACCCTTCCCTTTCAGTGGGAACTAAGCATTAGGGTAGCGATCATACCCCGCCTATTTTGGGGAACAGGAGACTCCTCACAGCACAGTTTCCCCAGTGTTTTTCTCTGGGAAGCAATGCTGGCCTAGACAGCCTAAAATGAGCTCATTGTTCATTTGCATCAAATTCATCTCAGCTGAAAGGTGAGCTTTATCCAGGTTAAAAGCACCACCATTTTTAAGATGGTTCTTTTTAACCCAGAGAGGTTTATGGGTCTGTTTTTCTGCACAGCAGCTTAAATGGTATTGGCTTATCTGAAGGGTCTGCGTGGAGATGGCAGAGGCTGGCTGTGTAGCAACTGCCAGGGGAAGAAATGTTCAGAAAACAAGGAGTTTAGTACATGTACTTTGCTCTTAATGTTGACCCATGGCAGATTAAGGTGTGGTGTGTAGTCACTTTAGCGGGTCAGAAAAGCTATATACAACTGAAACTGTTACACAGTGGATAGCTTTTATGATACGCAATTTGCAATCAGTTAGAAAAACAAGTGTTTCCCAATGTAAATTTTTCTGCCTGAAAAGGGAAGGTCTAATTTGCAGCTAGAATACAGTTGCTTTCCTCAGCAAGCTGGAAAACATGAGCAGAGAATTAACACGTCAAAGAACCTTTCAGGAGTTGAGAGACAAGCATTCCCAGTTCAGCTTGCACTAGCACTGCTCTCTCTTGAAGAGCTCAAATAAATATGTAGCTTAGATCCCATCTCAGATGATCTAATCCAAGATCTTACCTCCTCCGCTGCTTTTATAGCAGGAAAGCACATCAACAGTGCTATTCCTACCTTCAGTTACACCAGCTAGAATCCAGTATACCAAGGAGACCTAGGGGCCACCCAGGAGAAGTCATGTTTGGAGGCAGAGTAGTGCTAGCAAAGCTGATCCCTAGGCTGCTATGGCTGAAATGTGCTGCAAAGATTCAAAGTGACAGCTAGGAAAACACTTTCATATGAAACAGACTACAAGACTGCATTTTTTGGTTCATTCCTCGCTGCCTTTATTTTTGCCCTAGTCTTTTGCATAAATAGAGTAAACAAATACTTTTTTTGTCATTGAAGTCAGATAGTATAAAAGGTAAGTTTGAATGACAGCTGTAAGTAGACAGCTCATTGTTTGTCTGGAAATTACTAATTATAGTGGAATGATATGCAAAGCAAACCAAGTCAGAGCATTGGTACTCTATGATGAGCTTGGAAACTGGGACGTATATCCTGAAAAGCTAAAAGGATTGGTCTGAGGACTTTTATCACTAGGTGAGAGAATTCAAGGAGGATTTTCTGGCGGCCATTGGCCAGCCTTGCTGAATCAAAAAAGTAACAGACAGACCACTGATAATATTGAATAATTGATTAATTATCACAGGAGCCCTAAGGATCCTAAATTATCACACCTAAAAAAGGGCAAGTTTTCAGAAGTGGTGGATACTCTGCAGATGCCAGTGTAATTGGGGCAAAGCAAAACACAGAAAAGCCTCAAAAGGAGAATGTGTTTCTTGCTCAACTCCATTCAGGAATTGTGAAGAAAGCTGCTGCATCTCACCCTGAGGAGAGCTCTGCTGGCTGCCACTTGCTTTTTGGAGCTATGCTTCCACTTTCGGCTCACACACTTCAGAGGCAGGTAAAGCAGGGTGCACATCCTAGCTTCCACTTTTACCTTGAGGACCCGAAGAAAAGAAATATAGATGTAAAAGTCTTCTCTTCTCCCTGTTTCTCTCTGTTGCTATAACACACCTAAGCTGAAATACCTGGGAGCACTTCCTAGGTCTGTGCACACCTTCTTGTCACATCCCCATTCCAGACTGGAGCAAGATCCAGACACATGAGGTGACTGAAAATAACAGGAGAACAAGACACAAGGTATGATCCTCAGATACCTGCTGCACCACTTCTAAGTATAGCCAGGAAAGACAGTTCCAATCCAGTTCATTTTCTCTAGTAAAAGACTTACTCTTTTGGGTAGATCAGTAGAAGCACCAGCTTACCTAGGCAGCAGAGTTTAAAAAAAAAAAAAAAAATCTACTCAGTTCCTCCTCTAATTCAGTAAACTGATGACTGCTGAGGTGTGTCATTTTAGAAGGGATTATGAAAGATGATTTTTTTTAATCAGTTAAGGTGTGGCAAATAAAATAATGTAGAAGTGTCATGCAGTCCTTTAAATAAATGGTATGCTTTCATCTACAATTGCATGTACCATTCTGATCATCTGTATTTAAATAGAGCAGAACAGAAGATGATCAAAGAATCAGATGATCTCCATCTGATAAATACGTTACTAGCAAAAAGATAAGTTGGTGAACTTCATAAAAAGACAGCTTTAATGAAAAGGTAATACAAACCCCTACTAATCCCTCTGAATGATACTTGAAGAAAAGGGCTCTCAGATGAACTGAAACTGCAGATTGTAAAAGGACATTATTAACACAATGCATAATTAATCGTAGATTTTTTTGTCAAAGGTATTGCAAAGGTCAAAGTCTTGGCAAATTGTATCGATTGATGACAACATAACCAGCACTTTTACAGAAACACCTTTTTACACCTGCTAAGTGATAAAAGAACTTAATCATGAGCCCACAGACTCATCTGTAAACTAGTTTTTAAAAAAACAGATGTATGAACAAAATATTCTGACTGCCACTTGTGAGGCTCTGAGCCACACCAGTCCCTGATCTGATCCATCTAGAAATGCCTACAAAATTCCATCCCAAAAGTTGAAGTTTTAAGTCAACATGTTAAAGAAACCCCAAACCCCACCATCTCTAATTCTTTCTGATATAATGCTTACAGAAAGCTAACAACAAATGATAAAAAAAAACTGTGATGATGATGGTAATGAATGGTTTCCACATGAATTTACCAGTTCAGTTTATCTGAAACAATTTAAGAAAACAATTATGCAGATACTGCCATAAACAAACAGCTATGCTGCTCACAATACCTGCTTAACAAGACCTGCTAGTTTAGCCAGAGATTTAAAATTTAACACACTAGAACTAAAATAATTCTAGAGTAAAACAGGGCATGAAGGTACATCATTGATCGTTTCTTTATCTTGTAGAAACCAGTATAACTGGATGCCAGCACAACAACTGGCTAAAAGAAATTTAGTATAAGATTCTCATATTTACCATCGAGGTAGTTCTGAATTAGATGGAGGTATTGTCCTGCTAATAAAAAACATTTGAACTTTAATATCCAGTAATTTTATTCTAGTAAGAATTAGGCACTGTAATCCAGACTTTCAAGGACAGATAACATGAATATATCCCTTGGATAGTTTTGAAGAAGTTCTAGATCTGTCACTACCACTAAAAATCTTAAATAGCTTAAAGCTACATGATAGCAGAGAGGAAAAAAACCTTATCAAAGATCCGGCTAAAAACATATTTGTGAAAGTTCACACAACTGCAATCAAGTGTGTATGAGAAAAGACAGCCCAATTTTCCTACAAAAATTGTTTCATTACAGAAGAACAACAGCACAAACAAAAAGAAAACAGTTTCCCAAAGAGTGAGCCCCACACAGTAGATAACATTTTTCTTCTTATCAAGACTTTCACTTCTTAGTTGACAGACATTTCGGATTGCTTCTTCCAATTATAGTAACCCAGTGAGAAGCATCAAGTAATTTCAGAGAGAGCTTCAGCTTGTCTTCTCATTCCCCCTCACTGAAATGTATCCACCTGGTTAAGCAATGCATCTGTGTAACTGAATCGCTCCAGAGAGCATCAAGGACCAAGCTGAGGCAAGTCATAGTGGGCATGGAAATGCCTTTTACTTTAAAAAGATATTGTGACAGTTATTCCTTGGTGATGCAAGGAAGCTGTAAAGCTCTCCTGCCTCCTTGCACTCACCGGCATGCTGCGACACTAACCTTGGCCCAGCTGCCCAGCCCGCTCTCGCCTTCTTTCACCTCCGTGAGCATTCAGGTTGCATACGGCAATGCTGCCTCCCTCTCACATTCCTAATTACGCTAGCACCCATTTTAAAAATACACTTTATTCTGGAGTTGTTGGCTTCCCCTGTACCAACTCTGAAAAGAATTTTTGCCAGGTTCTAAAGCTGCTTAAAATCTGGTAGCTACTAGTTCATAAAAATTGCAACCCTAAAGGTAATATTCCACTCATAGCACTCATTAAGCTTTTCTTTTAAAGTGCCTGCTCTTGCCATGTTCTTAGCTAGCACTTCTTAAATTCTTCTGTTGCAGCAGTGGATGGCATTAGCTATTGATAAATGGGCTATTATTTGAAGTGTCAGATGAACTGGAAGAACAATTTTATAGTGAAAGCAGCAAATGCCCACTGCTTTTCAAGACATTAGCATTTTATAAAGTAAACCAATTCCTCTTGATAGAAATTGTCACATTTAGGAACAGAATCTCTCCAGAAATTCTGAAGAGGAAAACATCCTCATCTGTCAAGGATGGTAAAACCAAAGCCGTCCCAAATATCCCTATTTTTGTGCTATAACATTTAAAAAGAAGGCAAAAGATGCAAAACTAATAAATTACTAGGCAATTATAAAACCCACATGACATTGTGTGAAACATTACGGAAAATACTCTAAGAAGATAATTTCATGTTTTCTCTCTATTTGGAATAAAACACCTGCAATGTCTTTATGCTGTTTTTACTACCAGCAGGAACTCCTGAAATCATGCTAATAAGTTGTCTCAACAGGATTTTATTTAACAGACAAAACAAAATCTGACAAACTTCCCCCTCCACCCCCCACAGAAAATAGTGCAAACCCCTTCTCTTTCAAGTCAGGCATTAGTTAGCCTGAGGCTTTTAAAGAGTACTCCTCCATCATAAAAAAAAAGCTTGTCTGTGTCCATCTCCTTTTGATAGCCTGCAGAGAGAGATGTCACCACCTTGTTTCCTAAAAAAGTCCCCACAGCTATCCACTAGAAGATATTCCCCTCAGGGTATACATACTTCTTTCTGTAATATACAAAATCTGATGATCGCTACGACCGTGGGTGCAAAATGCAATGAGAAGGCATGTGCACGCTTTCCAGGTGCTGTTGTGACTCTTCAAAAGCCAGGAGCCACCGTAAAAGTCACAAAGTCCACAAGTCATTCTGCATACGTGTGTACAACAAACAGTAATAATTCATGCACTCAATCATGTGTCTTCTGATAACCCATGCGCTCAACCATGCATCTTCTGTATTGATTAGTTATGGGATAAACACGATGACCACGATTATTTGTATTTAGTAAGTGATAAGTTAGGAGTAGCTGACCAAAGATGAAAATATGATCAAGTGGAACACCTGACAAATATAACTACTTGTACAAAGTCTGTGGTTAATTAATAGTTCTCCACTATTGTCCAGAATTTCCTGGTAGCAGTAAAATAAATTCAGATACCTCCTCTCTGCACTTTCTTTTCACTTAAGGCCAGGTTGGATGGGGCTTTGAGTAACCTGGTCTAGTGGAAGGTGTCTCTGCCCATGGCAGGGGGGTTGGAACTAGATGGTCTTTAAGCTCCCTTCCAACCCAAACCATTCTATGATCTCCAGCCCAATGCCAATAAACAATTGCTCTGATTCTTTCCAGTAGCGAGACATGGCAAACCTGCCCATCAGCTGATTGACTACACAATAAATGCACCTACACTGAAGTACCAAGAAAGGTTCTGTGTTAATACGCATGCTGACCAGGAGACCACTGAACATCAAGGTGGTCCACCTGACAGCCTGAATGGGTACAGGCTGGTGTCGCACAAATCCCTTGGCCACAGGATAAACCTAACCAGCTGATTGCCACGCAGGAGCCTGCAGGCAGCTCCCACCCCATACTGGTGGTTACGCCACCTGCATGGCCCTGCCTTTATCTAAAATTGCAGCAAAAACTTCTCATGAGAGCATCCTTTAGGAACAGAGTTGTTTTCTTGTAAGGAAATGATATATGAGCTCGAATGACCAAAAGGGAGAGCTTCTCTCAGAGGACAAGATCTGCTGTGCGCAGCATGCCATGACAAAATCCATCATGGGGTGCCCAGCATCTGAAGGGACACAAGATTTACTCACTAGCTATATTCCTTTTCTTATTTTGTCTTATTAAAGCAGTTATCTTATTAAGCCATTTGTGGTAACTGAAAAGGAAAGGAGATTAAATTCTGCATGCATGCAGCAGGATGTAACACTGAAGCATAAGTAAGCAAAGGAACATTCTTTTTGAACACACTCAAATTCTATTGTGGTGTAATTTTTTTAAAAAAGATCATTAGAGACAAGAATGGCAGGTTAATTTAGCTCCTAGATTCCACGTGATGCCATGCAGTAAAGCTGTATCTCTCTGCTCTGGCACTATTTCACTATAAACTAATTGAGACTGCAGTATGGCACATGTCATCTTGAAATCCTTCCAATTTCCTCTGGGAAATTAAAGAAAAATAAATTTAAAAGAAAATGAGAAGGAGGTGAACTGCTTTTTCTTCTCATCTTTGTAGTACCAAACTTACAGTCTGACTAATTGATCTGTTTTGCTTCTCTGCTTATACAAATGAAAATGTTTCCAGAAGCTCCTTGGGAGGAGTAGCTGCCTGTAAACCAAAGGAGGGAAGAGTCAGCCAAGGTGACTGGCCTTACCTATCAGAGAAAAAAAGTACGAAATTCAATTTCATCTACGTAGATCCACACTCGCCCACGCAATTCATTATTTAATAACAACACTTAATAATTAGTGTGAATTTAATAGTTTGTACACTTCATGTACCTACGTAGACACAGAACGCTGATTCTACAGTCCAACTACTAGATCTGTTTGTTTTTGTGAAAAACTACCAAGAGTTGTACAAATTAATATGTTTCACGACAAATGTCATGTTTGGGAGACATTCAGACACACAAGGCAGATTTCACAATAGATGCTTCTGTTTCTCAGGAGGTCTGAATTTTATTCTGAATATAGTATATACTGATTGCGTGAATACTTCATTGAAGACTTCTGTGTCTGTTCCATTCTCAGTAAAGCAAAGAAAATGATGCCCAGCATCATGAAGTACTTCTGCATTTCTGGAGGACAACAGGAGAGCTAAGTGACTAAACAACTCAGCCGTAGAATGGTGGACGCTCCAAAATGGGTATGGTGTTCATGACATCATGCTGAATTGTAAAGCTGACAAAGTTTCAAGCCCGAAACAAGCTTGAAGCTACAGCTTGAATTTAGGCAATTTTGATGCATAATAGTTCAGCTAGATTTATGGGATTCAGGGTTATATTTCACCCCGATACGGGAAAAATATGCCGCCCATTTGTTTATTATTTAATAAAGCTGATATGAAAGTAAGTATGGTTTGGAGATATGCGGTTTCCAGTACTCTTGACACATCAGGAACCATATAGACAATAAGGTTTCAAGTAAGTGTTTACTGTAAACAAATAACAAATTTCACTTACAGGTTTCCAGGCATGAATGTAATTGCAAGGCTCAAACTTTATTTGCAGGGAAGTATTAGTCCATGTCTTTGCAGATACCATGTCAAACTTATCTTAGGGCTTTTCTGTGGATTGTTTGTATCTGCTAACACCAGACCCTTGAAACCTCCGGTAAATACTGGCACCTCCGGACATAACAGTCTCCCATAGTTCCAGATGTAAGGAGGCCTACGGAGAACAAAGGATAGTGCCTACGGATCATAACTTGCGGGATACATTTCAACGTCATGAAGACACATGGTCATATTTAAAACAGATTACAGGTTATCACCTTATAGGGCGTTAAGATTTCCTAATGGGATGGAATTAACCCTTTCAGTTCTCCATAGCCCTCTATTTCCACGCACATTGCTACTAGACAGCATTTTGTTAGCCATACTGAGCGAGTCTCTGCCATGCAATCACTGAGAAGTTACTAAGCATGAACAGGTCTTAAATGATAGGAGGTAAATACGGAGGGGAGCAGGATGCTCATATGGGAAGCTGTAAGAGTTTTGCTGAATGGTGGCTCAAGATTCAGTGCTACATAATGGCTTGTAACTTCCAGTTGAATCATACCTTGATAGAATCGTTGCTATAATGCAGCATTTGTTAGTAATATTTTACACAGCCCCAAAACACACCATTTAATTCTACAAATTCACATTTACAGCTGGAAACAATGACATGAAAAAATGGTTTTGTATTTCTAGACATGTAAGTGCCAATTGGGCTGTGTCAGTTAATGTCACTGCGGTTTTCGTTGTTTCTTCTCCTTAGTTTTAATTATCTTTCCCCCTCCTGCCATCTAAGAACAAAAGACAAGGTAAAGGAACAAGCAACGTGAAACTGTAATTATATTCCCTCAGGAAATACTGTTGCTAGTAGCTGTCTTTTAGTTTGTTTACATCCCAAGCCATTCTGAATCGCTAGAAAGGGTAGATATTATTTGGTTATTTCCGTACAGTTTTATGTAGCACTACTTAATTTTAAAAATAATGGGGCTTTTCACTTTGCTTCAGCCACAGCCGTAGAATTATGTTTCCTATGCATGTCATACTACAAGATAAGTAATAAAAACCTGAATCCTCAGGAGCTGTAACTTGAAATAATGGCTTCAATGACTGTGGTACCTAAAGAAAGAAAAGTAATGTTACATCATATTCCAGCTTCACAGCAGTGCCAGCTTACAAAAGCTGAGGGTCTGGCTGGAGAGCTTTTAGGAACGGAGACTTCCTGTTGCAATGTTTTGCCTGTCTCTCACCAATGTCAGTCCAAGGACTTCTGGCTTCCTGGCTTAGTCACACAGATTACGGTCGGTATAATGCAGAAGTCAATACTGATGTGAAAGCTTTTGCCCAAGCCTGCAACCTTGAGGGCCATTTAGCCAGAAAAAAATACGTTATGCACCCTTTTCCGTAGCATGGCAGGAAATGAATGCTGGAGGCAAGATTGCTCATGGACACTATAACAGACAGTCTGGGGCAGGGGACATTTTTTTTCCAGAGTCCCTCCAAAACAGCTTCCAAGTCTCTGCAGCAGTGAGCAAGGGGACTTGAAGTCCTGTTTTGAATGATAAATGTCAGTCTAATTTTCTAAAATGTAATGTTATTTAATGTAAAGTTCTTCTATGGAAAGGAGTTTAAATTTTTTCAAAATTATTTTTAAAAAGAATTTCCTTTATTTGGGAAAGAAATATTTTTGTAACTTCTTAATCCAGAAAGTTTTTGTTTAGGTTTGACATCCAGAATTTCACAGGGAAGTGAACTAATCATAAATAACAACACCAGGGATCACAGCCATAGCCTATCAGGCATAGTACAACTGTCTTGTAATTCTGTGAAAGTGTTTATACTCTGAATATAATTTCCTTTTATCCTGTTTTAAATACCAGCAGCTACACAACAAGTTTAACTGCCGTGAGTTTTCTTCTCCAAATTAATTTTTAACATACAAAGAGTACAGCAGCCACAGCACAGAGAATGCCACCAAATTTCCTAGAAGTGTCGAGTCATAGCTAGCGGGAGAATTGCCTTTTGTTGATGGGTGCAGTTATATCACTGCACAGCTACGTTGGAACAGCTCTGAATATGGAGGCAGAGTTTTCCCAGGATGTCATTACCTTCGTTCAGTGCCGTTAACCTACACAGAGCTCACTGAAGATCTCTGCCTTTAGGCAATTTCAGTTTCATACAACAGAAGTACATTACACAGCACTCGCTATGTTCCACAATGATCGCTCTTACGCTAATTGCATTCCGTAATTATTTAGATCACAGTAATTGTTAAGTCTGTGCTCCCAGTGCTTCTTACAATAGGTGGAGAAGTGCATTTAGTTCACACACTGATATATCTATATATCTGCTTATGTAGGGTAAAAATAGCAAATTTTTCATGATGACCAATCCAGTTACTATAATCCTAAATTAAACATAACTTGCCTCCTCTAATACCTCAATTTCTTAATGTATCTTGTGTAGTTCAGCAAGTTACATTTTACACATTGGAAGCCCCATCTGTATTTTCTTCTAAACAGTGTTATGCACGCTGCATGTTCCTGATGCTGAACATATTCACAAAAATAAGCCCAACAAAATTGTTTGATGAACCACGTCACATTTTAATTACTTTTTCTAGATTTATATTATTAATAAGGACCTATAAAACTAATCATCCATTTTCTTGATTGAAGATCCTCTGTCAAAACAAGTATTACTATTAAGTAAGGTAAGATTAATTTTTTTTAAGGAATAAACACACTGTTGGATATGGGTGATAGTACTTCTCAGTTTAAGGGATTTTAGAGACTATTTTTTTACACTTTGCAGAGGATTAAATGATCCAGCCTCTAGAAATTACACACTCCAAAAGCTGAAAACAATCCAAGCTCATCATTATCTTCCTCTTCTTCTAAAAGGTTAATTCCTTTAAACAGACACTAATGAAATCATGGAAAAAACAGAAAACATTAAAGGGACTACAGAGATAACCAGAAGAATCATTAGGATGGTGGAAGGTTTGCAAGAAGTTAGTCAAATGAGGAAAGCTAGGCAATCGGCTAAATCAGTCAAACAAAATTTAAAAGGATGTAGTTTGTGATATATGCACATAGCAATGAGCCTGAACATGTTCATCTAGACTATCCCCAGATCACTCTTGCAGACCCAGTTTGAAACTCAAAAGTATGTGGATTATCAAATGAAAAATAAACATTGCGGGAGAGGTGCCTACTTACTGTAATGTGGTGTAATGCTACAGATGTTATGGGGATTACATGATTTTAAACTGAAAATATCAGAGGGTTGTATAGATGTATATTTTAGCTGTGCATATTACTGTAACGTCCTTTGACTGCAGTAATGAGAAAGTCTATTCCAAGTTTTTTTAAAAAAAGAGGAAAATAATCAGTATGGACAACAAAACCAGAAATGATTTGTAGCCTCACAGTCACCTGACACCCCAGTAAGTATGCTAGAGCAGCTGGTGAAAACCTCCTGAGACCTGATGGATGACACTTGTTTCCATGAATCTCAGACAAAATTGAATTTCCAGAGTCACCTCATCTAAAATATTATACGGTATGTTCATATAATAGCCTCAACTGCTGCAGCTACAAGGCCTGAATTTAAGGAGTTTGAAAAGGACAAGAAGGAAAGAGACCACTCATACCAGACAACAGACAGGACTAAGAAATTATCTACTGTCACTCAAACTTTAGTGGTACACAAAACATTGAGATTTCAATAATTTCAATTTTTTTTGTGTCACACAGAAATATGATTTTTTTAGGCTAACTCAGTAGCCATCTTCTATATTGTTAAAGACTTTTTTTCTTATGTTTCCATTCCTAGTGTACATATAGTGAAAATATCCTGATATATCTAGGACAGGTCTGATAAATTTATTGGGCAGTAGATTCAATTTGCTATCGAAGAAAAAAGTTATGATAGCTTGAGTGTCACAAGAATAAAATTAAGTCATTATATTGTGAATTTCAGTTGCAACTTCACAAAGAGGTACATTTTAATGGTTATAAGGAGGAATTATTCAGATGGGTGCCCAGACAGGCTGGACAGAAGTTTAAGCCGAGGCAGAAGTAGTTCATTCTCTAAGCTACAGGCATGTTGCCCAGATACGCCTGCCCACATGCTGAGCTGTTGGTCATTTTAACTGAGCTTTAAGCCAAGGCACACCAAGGGCCCAGAGGAACCTCTGGGTTCCAGAGAGTTGAATCTCTGCATATTTACATACTCACTTGCACCCTGACTGGAGTTTGGTCCTGAAGGGAGCCTGCAAAACAGAGTATCTACAGGTTCTAATACATGAGATTCGATTTTCTTTGATGAAGATGCCATGCTATACAGTGACAGCATGTTATACTACTCCTCTGTAGTCTCATTTCAGGTTCTTTCTTCTAGGAAAGTTTTAAACTTTAAATTCTATGTCCAACGGGTGGTTTAAACTTTTAATTCTATGTTCCCAACTGGGAACTTTTGGCATATGCTCCATGGCTTCTGTGTTGCCAGGGACTTTCAAAATATGTAGAAGAATTCGTTTATTTGAAACATTTCTATTTTACTATCTGTGAATTTTGTTGGACTGTGGCGGAAGTACAGGAGATGGGAAAGGAAAAGAGGAAACAGATGGGATAGAAGAGGGTGATTTTACAAGACACTACAGGTTATTTGCATAATGATGATTTTTGCTACAAAATTTTTAGTATTTTTAATATGCTAAATCCTATTTAGAATGCTAAAATATCTGTAAGCATATAGTGTACCAGAGAGTCTCTCAAAAATCTAAACAAATAAAGTGGCAAGAGCACTAATTTTAAAAGGTTAAAGGGAATGATAAAATGGTTGACTATGCCAGGTAATTACATTAGTCTAGGAGGCCCTGTCAAAAGGAATAACTGGTCTTCTGCTTCTCTGATTAGTGACAGGAATCCATTAGGAAGAGCTTGAGTGTAATTAGAAAGGAGAGATTAAAAACAAAACAAAAAAAAGTAGCAGCATTTACAGAAATCAGGAAATGCAGAAATAGGCAGCATGAAACATAATCAGAGCAGCATATTAGGTGTTCTTAGTAGTTTCTTATGCAGTATAGATTAGAAATAGTTGTAAATCAGGAAGGAAGGAGTGAATTATATAAACAGGTACTTCTCTCATACCTTTTCTTAGTTTATCAGCAGAGAAATTAAGACATCAGTACAAAATACACTAGAATCAGTGACAAAAGTAAAAACAAATTTGCCAAATAAAAGCAATTTAAAGAAAATTTCAGACAAATGCTGGAAAATCTGCTATAATCCACGTGAAGAACAGAGTTTTGAAACAAGGCCCTCTTGCCTTCATTTAGAGCTCTCTCTGTTGAGTCATTAAAGTCAAATTTGTAGAAATACTGCCTCAGCTAGGCAGATAAACATGTTCACAATCTGTAAACTGTAGACTTAAACAATGGCATTGAATTGATAGGAATGTAAATTCAAAGCATAAACCTGGCTAAATTAAAAGCAAATGGCATTGAATTTATGAAATCAGGATACAGCATATATTAAGGTATGTCTTTAAACCAGTGAATGCATCCTCAGATTTGCTGAAGCTCAGTCAGCGACCTAACTGCAACGACACTGAGCTCAGTGTTAGCTGATTTATTCTCCTAAGGGTTGATTTAAAGATAACCCAGATTAAGCGTCAGTTTCAGTGATTTATCATTCTTCCCCAATTTACTTATATTTAAACAACCCCGGAACAATACCATACCAGTTTCATTCATACCCTCACTGCTGTGAGCAGCTCTGAACTCTGCATATGTAGGAGGAAACTGGGATTCCTAAGAGCATATCATTCATCAGGAACTTTGCAATAAATAGACATTAAGTGAAACAGGAAAAAAAACCCAACAACAACAACAAAAAAACCCAACACAATTTAAAGTTAGTGGTGTACTTTCTATTATGTTTACCATCATGTGGCTATATCCTTCATTCATTAAGGTAACAGCACATACAAAAATCACAAATGTAAAACAGATTAGCTTAAAAAAATCTGCAAAATAACTGCAAGCATAGCTGCAATTTTCTATTTCTATTGTATTGCTTGGTCTTATTGATATCATGGAATATAGTCAAGAAACTCTACATGTGTCTTTCCACTAAAGCTCTACTACAGATGCATTTCAGACTAAGGCAGATCCTGCCAAAGCTATGTCTGACTGCTCGCTGTTCCCTCACTGATGTAGTTTCCCCTGCTCATTACTTTTTTTCTCGCTTCTAAACCCAGCTGTTAATTGCTTTAACCTTTACTTGTTTCCCTTGAACTCAGGAAATTTGCATTTTATTAAAACTAAGCTAACCACAATTTTAACCTGCATTCTAATTAATGCAGTTATAACCCTGTGAATGACATTTTCAAGAACATTCAGAAATCGGTCTCTCTCTTACATATCAACTGGTCTTATCCTTACATGTCAGAATTTCTGAAAATCTGATACATGGTATTGCCATTATAATGGGGTGTCCTTCACAGAATTGTGTGGCTACTGTCTCCTAAGAACCATACTGTAGTCACTGCTTTATAATATTTAACATGATATTCCACAGTAACTAGAATTTAATAGCAAATCTGTTCATGGGTGTAAGAATATTTAATCTATACTTAGTAAACCTACGTAATTTTGCCTCGTTGATACAGAACATTGTAGGCAAGACTATCACAGCCAGGTATCCCTTTATTTTCATGTAGGCATTTGCAATGGTATCAGTAAAATTAATGCAAAGAAATGCAAATTAAGATCCAGGTATCAACATGCCAAATTTAGGTTCTTGTGTTTTCTCTCCCCCCCAGGATAAATACATGACTTAGGAGAACTTACACAGCAATTATTCTACACAGCTGTCAAGACATTTTACAAAAGATCCTTTGTAGATGGGGAGAGCGAAGTATTAAAAAGCAACAATTTTTTTTCCAGATTACAAACTATTTAAAGAACAAGATTGGGCTAGAAATCAGTGTGCATTTACATTGAATAGTTTTTGGTTTGTAACTAGGTCATCAGTTAGATGCATCATCACCCAAGGGTCTCATTATAGTCAATGGCAAAAGACCAGCTGAATAGCCCCTTGGAGCTGCCCATTAAGTAAAAGTATCTACAGAGCCTGCGTTTCTTTCTTAATGTCCCAATTAAAAATTTAAGGTTAGGTAGAATGAGTCTCGGTAATCCTGCACTGTGGGTACTTTTCAGCTCCCACTTGTGTCCCAACCACGTCCTCCAGCTCAGAAGTAAAGCCAGTTACACACCTCCCCCTGCTTCCCACCCAACATATCTCTCTGAAATGAAAACTAGGAGACCACAGTAGTTTTTCTGTGGTATTCTGCCAGGAATAGCATAGCTATTGACATTTCTCTAAACTCTCCAAGCTAAGGACATTAGTCTGCATGAGGCTGTAATGGCGGTGAGTGGAGCCACCAGGCCAAGAGGAAAGCGGGTGCTCTGGCTTGTGTTTGCATTTGGGAGCCTGAAGGAAGGAAGGACTGCAATCACAACATGGTCATGATGCAAGTTCAGAAATTGTTCGTCTAAAAGCAAAGGCTTAAGTCAATGCTCTTTGATCATCAGTGTTTTTAATTACTTTCTTAGCAGACAAAAACATAGCCACATTTTTGTTCATCCAAATGAATAAAGACTCTAAAAATTACTTTTTTCATCTTTGCTTTGTATTCATGTGTGGGACCCCATAGTCAAAATAGTTAAATGTAAGTTGATGGTCCCATGTAGACTTGAACAGTATTAAAACAGAGCTATTCCCTAGTTTGCTACTGTGATTCCTGTGCTGTTTGACAGTGTAACTTTAAATCCATTTACTTGGAGGAACTATTTAAAATTCAGTGCTTAGTTTCCTGTAACTGTTAAATCCTAAATTATTAGATAAAAAAAAAAAGCTACTGTCACTGCCTTCTGTAGCAGTTCTGTAAATCTGTGAAACAGTTTTATTACACATCCGCAAACAGCTGGTGTTCCAATACAAGCTAAATGAAGACTTTGTTCAAGGTAATCATACTTTCCTTATTGGTTTTTTTAGTAAAAAACTTGGGGAAATACTGTTTAGGGACAATTTTACTATGAATATATTTCTTTATATATTTGGCCCCTGACTTGGACAAATCAAATTTTCATGTAGCATTAGTAAAAGATAGCAAATTACTTTTAGACAAGTGAAAGAAAATTGATCATATATAGTAAGAAGAACTACTAGCAGAACAATGTTAGTAGGAGCCACGTCCGTTTGGGACCCTTTCTCCTGAAAGTAGACATATTCCACTAAAAAGCATGTCAGCTCCTGTGAGAGACCTTCTCTGTCAGTGAGTTACTCTTCCACTATCTTTTCCTGCCAAGACAGTTAAGAAGCTGGAAGAACTTGCAGTCTTAGTTTTTCAAACAAAATGACTGTCCTTTCCACTTTCTTTCACAGACAAGGATGAAAGAAGTACTATTTAAGCTAAAAGGGTGATGATGGCACAAGAAGGCACAATGCACATGGGCATAAATTGGTGACAGATACATTTGTGATGAACATTAGAAAGTGTTTAAGCATAAGAGAAATGACATCCTGGAAAAGCTCTATGGAGAAGGACATGAAAAAAAAAAAAAATTCTAGTACAGGAATGTGCTTTCCAATATTAACAGCACACCACGCTATGAGACCAGACCGCAGATTTTAGCAATAGCTACAAGAGAACAAAAAATACTAAGAATGTCTTGCCTGACACTTCAACGTTTAGATATTTTAGGTTTCTAATACTGGAGGTCTTACACATTTTCATATTACAACTACATTTGACTGCTTCTGGTAGCTTGAATAGCAAGTCTCCAACGGTGGCACATGACCTGGCAATACTCAAGAGTTGTAAACTACGTTCCCTGACCTGTCATACTGTCAAAGATCAAAGTAAATCATCATTAATCTGAACAATTCACTGATAATTCAAAAAGTGAAAATATTTCAATGTAATAGCAGTGACCCTAGCACACTGAGAGTCTTTGACAGGTGCCATGGAGATGTTAGAGAAATTTGTATCTTAGTTGCATCTTAGTAAGAAACATCAGAATCTTGAGGCACTACTACATTGTAAAAAGGACTTTATTCTACACTTCTGCATTCACCGATCTTCACAGGGAATGTGAAAAAAAAGTACGATGAAAGTACTACTTAATACTTCAGTATTATGTGAAAATAATGTCACATGCACATGCCAGTGAATTTTTAATTATCATTTAGAAGCATCTTTCACACTGTAGGTAGAAGTTTTGTAGGTCACCACAGTAAAAGAAAACATCCTGTCTTAATATAAACCTTCAGTTTATATGAAGGCAATAAAATAATAACAAATAAATAAATTAAAACAATAACACAATTTTTATTGCCTTTGTGCAGGTATAAGGAGGGTACCTACAGAAGCAGGGCTGGAACAAACGCAGCCTGCTCATGGGTGTCAGGACCTTCTCACTGGGGGCAGCGGGGCAGGACACCCGTCCCTGGCTGCATGTTCCTACCCTCAGTAAAACCTTCATCTTGTACTTCTACAGTATTCCAGAGAGGTGAGGTTTATGGGGAGGGTTAAAGTCTGTCAGCCTACATGATGAAGTTGGCGAGAACAGGGAAGTTTTGGGGAACAAAGTCCTTTCTAAAGCCTGGTGAGAAGTCATACAGCCCAAACGAAAGGAGGACCATCTCCAGCGCTTCTCGTTCAATATTACAGAAATGAATTAAAACACTTGACGGAAGAGATTTATCGACAACTGAAAAGCAAGATGTAATAAGGCCTAAAGTCAGTGTCTCTCTGCGATGCTTTGGAGCTGAACAGACACAACTGATTGTCTGCAGGCCCAGGGTGGTGACTTCTCACCACAAGCCTGCTTTCCAGACGGCACCGGGGCAGCCCGGGCCTTTGTGCTCTTACTCCGTTTGGGGTTTTTTTTTCGGGGGGAGGGGGGAGGAAACCCAGCTACTCTGGAAGGGGTGAAGCCGCTGGAGTCAGGGAAGCTGCTGGCAACTGCCACCGCCCCACGGAACGCCCGCCGCGCCGCCCGCAACCCCCGCCCGGAGCCCTTTGGCCGGTGCACCGCGGCGGCGGAAGGAGGATCGCTTGCCATGGTGCGTGAGGCGGGATGGGGATGGGGGGCAGGGTAGGGGTGCGACTGCCGGTCCCCCCGCTTCTGGGGGCGGCGAGGGGCTCCTCATGCGGCGCTCCCGGCCCTTCCCTTCCCGTAGGCGTCCCTGGAGAGGCCTTGGCAGTCTGCGGGGGGGCGGGCCCTGAAACGCGGCAGGCGGCGGCGTGGGCCGGTAACGGCGGTAAAGCGGCCTTGCCTCGATAAGCTGCTCCCTCCCCGCCGGTCGGCGGACCCGGGGGGAGGGG
>VYXH01002032.1:343571-364144 GCA_013397275.1 Burhinus bistriatus
CGGCCTTGCCTCGATGAGCTGCTCCCTCCCCGCCGGTCGGCGGACCCGGGTGGAGGGGGGGACCGGGAGCAGGGGGAGCCCCGAGTGACCCTGCCCGTCGCATGGGCGCCTGCCCTGCCGGAGAGGCTGGCGTGGTTTTGGGCCTTGCGGCCAGGGCGGGCTCCCTGCCCGTGTGCGCCAGCGGGCACCGCGGGGCGGGGTCGGCGTGTGGAAGTAGTGCGCGGGGCCTGTTGAGGTGTCTTTAGCTGATCAAGATAATTTGGCTTTGTCTTGTCTTTTTTTCACCGTCTTCAGCACCGACGCTGACACAGATAACGTGGTGTGCTGAAGTCCTCGTTTATTGATTCCATTTGCGCGTTTAGCCTCCTTGCTTTCAGGTGTTGCTTCTGCACACAGTTAAAGACTTGAAATTGCGTATCGCTTGAAAAAGCCTGCCAATTTTGTTTCAAACACTTTTTCACTGGAAAGCAACATAACTTAAACTGGTGTTACAGTGTTCTTTAAACACGTGAGTAGTATCCCCTCTCTGTGCTGCAGCAGCAGGCAGAGAAGGAAAGCCTCCGGCTGCTGCCTGGTGTGCGGCATTCGCATGGTCTGTGGAGAGGGACAAGAAAAGCCTTGTTGTTGTGCTGTAGGAATGACATACGGCCTTTGTCAGAAATCCAGACGTAACAATTGCGTGGAAGCTTGAATGGGGGCATTTACTGCAAAGGTACGGAGAGGTAATTTTAGTTGCCTAGCTTCAGGGTTCTAAAAAATGGGTATTTTGAGAGTAGTCACTATGTAAGATTTCTTACAGCATTTTCTGTGCTCCGGTAGTTTTGTTACAGCATCTACCATGTTCAAGTAATTTTGTTTGTTACTGAGGAGGGTAAGATCTAACTGGTGGAACTGATAAATAGGCTGCTACTATAACCTAAGGGCTTTCTGAGATACTGATGCAGGACCTTTTTAGTTTTAACCATAGTGTGTGCTCCTGTCTTCTCTTTAATGTTTTGCTTAACTTTAGTAGTCTATTTCTTTCTTTTCAGCCAAAGTTACGAAAAACTCAAGGAGGGAAGCAAGAGAAAAAAGTTATCCATCCTTACAGCAGAAAAGCTGCGCAGCTTGCAAGGGAAGCACACAAACAGGAAAAGAAAGAAAAGTAAGTTGACTATGCAAAATCTGTGTACAGACCAAAGGATAGCATCACAGTAGATACTTTTTGTTTGAGGGAGGAGGGTGGTGGTGGAAGAGGACTGTTATGCTAATATAACCTTAAGAAAAAAGAAAGACCTCTATAACTTGATAGTGCTGGGCCCTGTGAACTGACAGGTTTTCATTCATGAAATCAGCTTATACAAAATATATAGTTCTGCTACTTGATTTTTGGTATTGTCCTTACAAGTTAGGTTTCTTCTTATCACAGCTTTTTGCTTTTATAATCTGAAAGGCATGATGCTGGTGATTTCACGTGAAGCTTAGTCACCTAGTTTGACTTTACTCCAAGATTTGATAAGAATCCTGTTTAGGGTCTAGCTTCTTGTGCTGAAGTGTTGAGTTAATAGAAAAGAAAACCCAGAAACCTTCCCAGAGGGACTTCTGAATAAAACTGAATAGTTCACTCCTCTTTGATTACTTCTTGCTGTTCCCTGGCAAGTTTGTTTTTCTGCTTTTAAGTTTTGCTTCCCTCCTCTACAGAGGGAAAGGATAGCTGGAGAAGACTGGCCTTTGGTTTCCATTCTCTCTCAACTTGCTAGCTGATATGCTATGATTGTTTTTATTAAAGTGAATTTAAAGCATTTTCTGTCAAAGTGCACTAGTATTTGGATGGAGGATGTGAGCTGAGCCCAAATATTTGTATGTCTGAAGATGTTAAATTAGGAACTCCTGATGTGGTTGAAATGTTCCTCAGAGACTGTGCAACTTTATGGTTGGGAATGCATGTACATCCTTATCTAGAGGAAAGTTGTAAGATTGCTCTAACTAGGAAGGGGCCCTTTGCTGGCGTAGCAAGAGTTTACAAGTAGCAAGTTTTGAGGATCGGGCAGCTTCCTAATATGCAAGTTTTTCCTGCTGTTTTGTGTTTTGTCTGTGCTCTCTGACTACTGATTGTAAGTAAGTTTTTATAGTAGATTATTTTCCGTGTGCTAAATTGACTACTTTTCCCCTTAACTCTCTCTTCTTGCCTCGTAACTGCCACTCAGAGAGCTTAATCACAAAAGGTAGCTGAATCATACTTGATTCTTAGCGCTTACATCTGTGACTTTGCCATAAAGAAAAACATGCACAAGAAGACTTACTGCGTGAAGGAGTGATGTACTGATTATTTGTTATGACATTGCACACTCAATCAAATCTTTTAGTGATTGTCTCTGTGGGTAGAATTATACTGATACAGACACCTGTGCTGACATTTCTTGTTAGAGTGCTATTTTTGGTTCCTCTTGCAACATCAAGAAGTTAAAGCAAAGAACTCCCACTGGAATAGTATTCTCCCATTTAACTTGCCCTTTAATTACTTTTTTTCATGGAGAAGGTTTTAAAGTATATGTTAGAGATTGCACAAGGCAATCTATTTTGTTGCAGATAAGAGAGTACCAAATGCATCACTCATTTCTCTGCTTAATGCATTAATATTGCATTAATTAGGTCACCCTTTCCATGAAAAGGAATGAAAAGATGCTGTTTTTGTACTGACTAGACCTCATTACCAAGGCAGCTAGATTTGGCAAGTCATAGTATGCAAGTACATGTTGTTGCTTTTTCTGCTGAACAGCTGAAAGGTTTACTGCTCTAAGCGTATTCAGGGCAGTGTCAGGGTGTCTTGGACTACTGAAGCCACCTTTGCAGCAGTACACTTTCTGTCTACTGCTGACACTGCCAAGTGAAGTCTACAGCGCAAAATAAGAAATCAAAATTGTTTTAGGAGCTAGAGGCCACTTAGTAGTTTTGAGCACCCAGGATTCAGTAAACTGGAAATGTTACTGACATTCTAAATGATTCTCTAGGCTTCTGTCTCGTAGTAAGCAGTTGTATCACAGCATATCCTTTCTAGGATGATCTGGATGATCTAGATGATCTTAACCCTTTAGTTTAGTTTAAAAAAAAAAAGTTCTGGGTCCCCCAATGACAGACAAAAAATTAAATTCTGTAATTTATTTGAAGTTTCCTTTCTTTCAGCAGTTGTCACCAAATTCCATTCTAGGGCCGGTTCTGTTCCATATATTTATCAATGATCTGGATGCAGGACTCGAATGAACCGTTAGCAAGTTTGCTGATGACACCAAACTGGGAGGTGCTGTTGACTCTTGAGGGACAGCAGGCCTTGAAGAGGGATCTAGGTAGATGAGAGCATTGAGCAATGACTAATGGAATGAATTTCAACAAGTCAGAATGCCGGATTCTGCACCTATGACCCGGTAACACCAGGCACAAGTATAAGCTGGGAGAGGAGTGGCTGGAGAGCAGCCCTGCAGAAAGGAATCAACAGGTCAACAGCAGGCTCAGTACGAGTCAGCAGCGTGCCCTGGCAGCCAAAAGGGCAAACTGCATCCTGGGATGCATCAAACACAGTATAACCAGCCGGTCAAAAGAGGTGATTATCCTGCTGTATTCGCGTTGGTGCAGCCTCGCCTTGAGTACTGTGTACAGTTCTGGGACTTACAATTTAAGAGGGATATTAAGGTTCCAGAATGCATCCAGAGGAAGGCAACAAAGCTGGTGACAGGGCTGGAAGCCATGTACTGTGAGGAGCAGCTAAGGACTTTGGGCTTGTCTACTTGGGAGAAAAGGAGGCTGATGGGTGACCTCGTTGCTCTCTACAGCTTCTTGAGGAGGAGAAGTGGAGAGGAAGGTGCTGAGACCTTTTCCCTGGTATCCAGTAATAGGATGCATGGGAATGGTCCAAAGCTGTGCCAGGGGAGGTTTAGACTGGACATTAGGAGGTGTTTCTTTACCGAGAGGGTGGTGAAACACAGGAACAGGCTTCCTAGGGAGGTCGTCAATGCCTCAAGCCTGTCAGTGTTGAAGAGGCATTTGGACAGTGCCCCTAGCAACATGCTTTTACTTGGTCAGCCCTGAATTGGTCAGGCAGTTGGACTAGATGATCATTGTAGGTCCCTTCCATTCTGTTCTAAATGCATTATTTTCAAGACTTGCTCATCTGAGAGTTGGTTCTAGTGCCTAGTCTTTAGTATGTAGATTTCTGTCTGTACTTGCCAGAGTAGTCTCATCGTTCAGCACATGACAATACCAGTCTTTTTGACAGAAGGTGCTCCAGTTAATACATCATGGAATACAGCTTTCAGTTCAACCACGTGTTTTGGTGGTTTTTTTTAAGAAAAAAAACTTCACACCAATAATTGTAGTATTAAAAAAATGGTTTTGTTTGATTGAACAGCAGTTAACTTCTCAGTGCTGGAGAACCAGGTTGTGCAAGGATGAATTGAGGTTATATGTTTAGGGAATTTACTTCCTGTGCCTTGCAAGTAACACCTTATCTTGACTAGTAGTACATGTAGAAAAATTGGTACAGCTTCTTCATTCTATCTCCTAGCACCCATTGCCACTGGCCACTAAAGACAAGCTAAATGCTCCTTGCCCTTCATTTAGGCTCTAGTGGTTTCCCCTGCACACAATGACAGGTTAATCCTCTATGAAAGCTTTTTTTGGAGGATTTAATTTTCATTCAAATGCTTTTGCTAACACATATAAGTCTGCCATGTTAATTCAGTCTTCCTTTATAAAGTTATTTGCTTTTTAAAAAGGAATTTTAAAAAAGAAATGAACTAATTTATAAATGAATTTTTTACCTGTTTAAGAGACAGTGGTCTTTGTGGCAGTATAATTAAGCTTCCTGTTCGTTTCCTCTGAAATGTAGCAAAAGGAGCTAGTCATGGTGACAGAATCTTTCCAAGTGAAACAAGACCACCACCCTTTGGTGTGTGTCATAGGTCGCCTGAGGAAAAAAAGCACCGTTTTATGAAAAAACATTACATATTGGCAACTGAGCAAACTAATAAAAGGTGAGCTTCAAGCAACCCAATGAAAGAGCAGATGGTGTATCCTGATTTCTTGTGGGCATCAGTGAAGCCTAATGCCTTTACAGAGCAGAAGTGCTTAAGAGAGAGAAACTTAGTTTAAGATTAGAGGATGTAGATAGCTGTCCTTTCCCTTAGGCTCTGTTTCTTGATTTCTGCCTTTTCTTTTTCAAGCTCTTTTACTATTTCAGGTGTGAACCCTCCAGGCTGATGGTAAGAGATGTAACCCTTCATTTTACATAGGGAAACTGTTCCACCAAAAGTGGTGTGTCAGTCTGGACCATCCAAAGTGTATTGTGATAGCAAAATTATCTATCTGTAAATAAGATAAACAATTAACTAGCGTTGTTCACAGATCTGCACTTTTTAGATCTGTTTTGTTGTGGTGTTCTAAAAATAATTTGCATTAGAACCTAGGCAATTGGAGGATGTTTCTATTTTCTGTACTGTCTTGGCTTGAAGATTAATTTAGCTCAAAAGACATGAATAATGCTATTTTCTTTTATTCCCTAGTGTCTTTAAAAGTCTTGTTAAGGGTTCCAGTTTCTTTTGGATCTCTGTTATCTTAATGATCAGCTTGTTAAATCTTAAGATTTTTTTTATTTTTTTCTTTTAATATTGGGCGTTAGGCACGTGCTTAAAAACAGTCAGTTTAGCCACTAACCAGTCTTTTTAGTATAATTACTTAGCTTTCAATTTCTTAAATATATTTTAATAATGGTGTTTGCGTTCAGTTTGCAGAGCTCTGAAAAAGACAAGATAAATTTCTGTTGCTGTAGGCGGAGGAAAGCTTTCCACTCCTACGCTCAGGAAAAAGAAGTAGCCCACACCAGTTTTTTCTTCCTCATTGCTTTTGCAGGACTACTAAACGTCGTCTTTTAGTGGCAGCTGATAATATTAAATAAATGTGCTGCTATTGTTGCTTCCAAATTTGAGACTTAACTGCAGTAAGTTTACTGCAGTTTTTCACTGGAAAGTGACTTACTGGATTGGTAATATTTGCAGAAACAATTTTCCAAATTACTTCTTTTTAATGACAACCCTGTTCTCTGGTTGGATGGTCAGTGCATCCTCTGGCAGTGAATAGGAGACGCTCCCTCATAATTTCTACAGTATTTTCTTTCTTAATCCCATCTACAAATCTGGTACTTTTTTGACCATGCTTCTTACCATGTAGAAATAAGTCTTTTCAGAGCGCCCAAAACTGGAGGCAGTATTCCCAGTATGATCTCACCAGCCCTGAGTAACGAGGATAATTTTGTTGTATAGGCTAATGCAATTCTGCAGCACAGAAAAGCTGATTCTTCAGTCTTCCTTCTAAAATAAGGATTAGAGACAGTCAATGAATCTAGGAAATTCATATGGTTCATCTGTATTATTTTAATTAAGCTGTGTATGTACTTGCCAAAAGATGCATTAATTGTGGTTGGCTAAATTTGTGCAATAATACTTTTTGAACATATGTACATTTTATCTGTTCCTTACTGTTCACTAAAGGTATTACCTTGGGTGTAGGAAGCCCTTGGATGGCATGTAACTGGCTGGTGAGAGTGACTTTTGTAGAAGTATCAATAAACGTTAGCCTTGGGTTTGGGTGTTGTGTGGTTTTTGTTTTGTTTTTCCCTTTGGTACATGGCTGGAGACAGGATTCAGGACTAAAGACAGTTTAGGCTTCTATTTACTACTTTACTTTTCTATGTGATGGAGGAAGAGAAATAATTGCTGTGAACATTCTTGTTTATGTTAAACAGGAAATGTTATGAAATGCATATTCAAGTACCTTTGCGCAAACAAGATAAAAAAAGGAAGATACTATCCACAAGGAATTTCAATGCTTAATGCAGCACTGAGGAAAAAGGAAGGAGAAATTCTGCTCTAAGTTGCAGAAGTCTTTTGCAGCCTCTGTTGTCCAGATACTCTTCAATGCAAGCATTCTCAATGCAATATGACAGTAATAATAAGCTTATTGTCCAGAAACTGGCTGCACTACAAAAGACCGATCTTGACCATAATAAGAGGAGACAGAACAGTTGGTTTTAGAAAATTGGCTACAATCTTAAGTTGTCTTCTTCCCTTGAATTACACCTTTTTCTTGCCTGCATCCCTCTTCTCAGTTCTTCTCAAGGTCTAATGAGCAGCAACAAATTCCAGTATATTACTACTAATTTATTCTCTCTTAATCTACATATGAATCCTTATTTCTATAGGCAACTTGTTTGCTCTGTTAAATAATTACAAAGATGTTTTTATGAGACAACAATAGCAGTTCACTGGCGCCAGTAGAACACTGCTTTTTCTACACTTGAAACCAGACCATAATGGTATATTCCTGGAACTTCTCTTAGTAGTGATGTACTGACACCAATCATGTTATGTTTGCAACTGCTGAAATCTGTCTCTGGTTTTGATAGCTAAAGCTGATCTATCACTGGAAATATTTTTTTTCCTTTCTTTTCCCCCCCTCCGAGTATACCGTTCTGTTATTATTGCTACCTTTCTATTATTATTAATATGCCCTTTCTGTTGTGTATATATTGTGCATTTTTTAGGAGTCTCTGCATTTTCATTACAAATATACTAGTCTAATACTGTCATGCTCTAAGATAGGAGATCTAAAGGAGTTTTTCGAGTATTTCTTGATCTGACATGAAGCGGCCCCTTAGGAGTAAGCAGTATCCTTAAAACATCTCCTTGTGTAGCTCTTTGTTTTTCCTTAGCTTTTCTGTTGTCTAACCTTTTAATGTCCCTTGAGCCACTATGCTTCTACTTGCACTGTTTGCAGCAGTGATGCTTTGAAATGTACTCTTGCAGATTCTTTATGTGGAACGGAAATAAATGTTAGTTCTTAAAATTATTTGTTTTGTTTACGGAAATAAAAAAATAAACTGCAAAAAGAATCATAATTTTTAGTTCTTATAGAGGGATTTTCATATGGAAATACCCTAAAATGCTTAACCAAGCCACTGATTGGTGCGTAAGCTAACAAAACCAGACAGTGTGTAGGGAGAAATATGGAAGGTATTTAGCAACCTGAGACGGGAAACAAGGAAATATGTCCTGTCAACCATGATTATTTTTTTTCTTAATGAAAGAGCCTATCTTAGTTCTCCGAGCCATAGATAGCATTTGTATGTGTGGATATTGTGGGGAAAAACACTGAATTGGTAAACTGCTTTGGCAAATAATTATTCGTTGTTAGTATTTAGAGTAGAACAGTTGAATACAATATCTGAGATAAAGAGGTGCTGATGGAGCATGAAGGCTTTAAACCTTCAAGTACCTGGTAAACATCAAGAAAACCACTAATCATCCATATCAATAATCAGTGCCTAAGCAGATGATTTTTGGGAAGCAGGTGGAGGAGAAAAAACATTCAGAAGCAACAGCCTGCCACAAGACTGTATCCCTGTCCTCACCCTCTCTTTCCCTTGAGCAAAAGATGTTGCTGGTTGTGTGGAAGGAGACGAGAGGAACTTTCTTTGACGTACGTTATTTGATTAGGTTCTCTGCTAATACTGTTGTCTTCTAGCCATCATTGAGGTGAGGTTTTTATGAAAAGTAGAATAAGGCAACACCTGATCCTATCATTCAGTATTTCTCATACTGAAATAAGTTGTGTCCACCTAGAGACTGGAGGTTTTTCCTTCCAGAAAAAAATCCTGGTTATATACTTCATTGCCTTGATAAATAAAAATCTAGTGACCCTTGCAGGTGCAAATGGTAATTTGTAGTGTTTCAAAGCATAGATACATGGCATGATTCATGATTCTAATCAGGCAGCATTTCTAGATGGCATCGTAGTTTTCTCCATGGCAACGCTTTGCAGTCATGCTCAGCTGGCTGTGTTGCTGTGCAAGGTTCACAGCAGGGACTGCTGGTGTGGAGTTCCACTGTGTGGAGTGTGTCCTTTTCTCAGTCACTATTACTGTTCAGAAGTCCCTGCTGTAAGCCCTCCGTAGGCCACCTACCACAATTTTTCTTGAAGGCATCTTCTACAGCTAAGTTTTAAAGCTGACTTCTAATCTAACTCCTTTGTACTTTCTCTTTTACATATTATCATCCAGATCTGTCCTTTAGCCCACAGAAACGAGAGTAATTTTTGTTTTAATGCTAAAATCTTTTAATTAATCAACCAGCTTGGAGGTTTTTTTGGCAGGTATAGTAAAACTCAACCCCCATGCTTGACCTCTGTAGACTTTGGTATTAAAAATGCTTATCCCAGATGCTGGGGTATCTATAGAAGTAAGAAGGCTTTTCTTGAATGCATTAGTGCAATTCTTAGCAGCTCACACATGCTCTGCATTTGCTTTTATTGTGTCTTCAGAGGATGAAATACTTCTTGGAAAAAGCTAATCTTTATTTTAATAATGTAAGTTTGTGGCCAAGTGGCACAAATATGTTTGTGTCTGCAAAGTAGGGCTTTCTCTTTTGATCCAAATTTTTGTGACAGGTGACAGACTTCTGTGCTCTGAGTTGCTTCAGTTAACTCTAAAGTGTTCATTAAATTCTGTAGAGTACAAGAAATTTAATGAAGGAGCACGTTAGCTTTGAACTGTATTGAATTTTGGCATTATTTGGTTTTTGTCAACGAAAGAAAATCATAAAGGATATATCCTTTATCAATTTTCTTATTAAATAATTTTTTTAAAAAGTCAATTTTATCAGAGGTCCTTGGATATATACACTGAACATGCGTGGCTAAGGTATTTTTTCCAGTGGCAAATTTCATACTTATCCCAACAATGTGTTATTTTCCTTTCTGGAAATAACGTGACATTCAGCAAGATTCATTGCTGCAGACTGAATCTGAGAGCTTCAGGAAAAAAACGCATGAGCCACTGTATTACCTGTTAGAAAACCTGTGTTCTCTGAGAACTGCTCGATAGGATGGGGGTTAATCCCAAACTGAATTGTGTACACATGTCCCATAGACTACAGAAGGCTTCAAGTATCCTGCCAGAGATTGAGGTGGAGTTAAAAATACTTTGAGGTGGATTTTTTTTTTTTCATCTTTTTTCGTGAAGTTGTTAATTTTGGTCTCTTAACACATTAAGTTTTACTGCTCGCTAAGCACAAACTTTTATTACAAGTTGATTAGATACTAGAATGGTACAGTTCACATTGTATGCATGATTTGCAAGGATGCAGTGCATTGAAATCTTTTGTTCTTAATCTCCAAACTTATTAAACGTACCAGCAGAATATTAGAAATACTTAATGAAATTATTACAGTGCAGGTCTTCTGTGAAATTCCTTTTGCTGTGCTCTAAGAAAAGTTTTGCGTCCTGATTTCTTCCAAGAAACTGCTTAACTTAATAGGCAAATGGAACAAATTTCACATAGTAGTTTTACCAAAAAGTAGATTTTTTTTTTTTTTTTAGATGAAGCAGAGTAAGTTTTATGTTGTTCTGAATTTGGCAAATATTTCTATTTGAAATTTTACCTTGACTTGCATTGTCACTCCAAAAAAATCATTTGTGGAGAAAGAAAATTATGATAATTATTTGTACGGTACTCATTCCTGGTTAACATATCTTTTTTTTTTTTTTTTCCTCTGCTAGGTTGAAGACTGACAAAGCTTTGCGTTTGAGTATCATTGGTGAGCAGAAAGCTCTATTACTGAATATAGCATGCAACTTTTTAGCATAGATGTTAAGTTTTACTGAGTTTATAGCTACTCCAATTAGAGTTGATTTCTCTATAATCTGACTCTGTAATCTTAAAATAGACTTTGTTGAAATGCTAAAATACCTGATGTGTTCACTTTAATATATACAGGACTGAAGTTTGGGCTGAGTATAGCCTAATCTTTAGTCAGTGTATGTGACAACAGGGCAGTATAGACCAAACATCTGTTTTGTATATCTGTGCATGTATTTATTGTACTTGTCTCCATGCTTATTGCTTATAAAAGAGGATGATATATGTGGGTTAACAGACACGTTCTGCTAGCAAGTAAATTCAAATCTTTGAGACACAACCTGGAATATTTTCCTCTTTCTTATGATTGACACTGCACCTTTTCAATTTAATCTGTTTAAAAATTGTGATGATCAGAACTCTTGCTTAGTCATTATGCTGTTTTTTTCCCCTTGAGGCCTTCCTAAGTTTCCATCTTAAGCAATTGATACAGTGATATTTTAAACACTAATGTCCAGTAAAGCAAAGTGTAACATGTTTTTTCCATGAGGAAGATAGAAAATACATCTGAAATGATGGGAGAATGTTTCTATTCCAGGTACTTTCATACCTGATACTCACAATATCAGTGAGTCTATGATGCTGTTCAAAATCTTGTAAAATGGGGGGTTATAGCAAAAACTTTGAAGAACTTTAATCTGTGTTGGTGCTACAGTGATGATTTAATCATTAATGTTAAGTTTATTCTTGTAGGAGAAAAATTGCAATGGTTTCAAAGTCACCTTGATCCCAATAAAATTGAGTACACAAAGAAGGAAGCTGGCGAACTAATTGAAAAGTAAGACTGGTATTAAAAATAGGATTAAAAAGCTTCATTTGTCTTTTAAAATAATGTTCTTAAATTAAGATCTGTAAAGTGATGATGACTTAGAGGAGGACTTTTTATATATTACTATTAATAATATCAGGTAGTTGATTCTGTTGCAACTGAGGTTAATTATATATTGAAAGATGTATATATTCACACGAGAATTACTGAAGTAAGTTGTGTTGTTTGTTGTTTTTTTTTATTGTTTAAGTATATCTCTGCTTATGTAATGTGTGGAGGACTCTAAATGATTTGGATAGTATTAATTGCATGAATTTGCTAGTTGAATTATTCAGTGACACTTAAATGCACAGATTTCATTGTACTTACTCCTTTATTCTTTAATTTTTTTTGCTGAGAAGATTGAACAGTGCTCAGGTGGGTCAATTTTTAGGGCGGGAAATACCAAAATTGAATCTGCTAGGAAGAAACTCAGTTGTTTCTGTGCTGCTGGATATATGTACGTGTGGCTTGTTACCATTTTTCACCTGCTAGCTAAATAACATAACATGTATGTATTTTTACACAGATGTACTATATCAGTTTCCTTTCAGAAGCTCTGACATATTTCCTAGACTGTTTATGAAACCTGTAAACTGCTAATCAACGCTAGTGATACTGCAAAGGCAATAAAAGCTTACTTTTTGGATTTAGGTTAGATGTTTGTAAGATGGTGTGGAACACATGCTAAAGAACAACTTTAAAAATTATTCCTGAGGTGGTACAATTCAGCAATTAAAAGTTAGGAATACTTAGATTTAACACTGGTCTTCTGGAGCAGGTGAATTATAATAACGTGGGAGTTTTGTTTTATGCAAACATAGTTTAAAAGCAAATGAAAAAAACCTAATCCTTCTGGAAGCAGCAGATAATTCAAATGAAGTTCTAAATGGAGCTTCCACTTTGAAGATTAAAGTAATAGTTCAAATCTAAGAAACATCTCTGACTAATTTAGAAAACAAATACAGTTAGTAAAATAACTTCTTAGATTATCAAAGTAATTTTGTTTTGCAAAAGTTTTGCTTGACTGCATTTAGCATAAATGTATTTTATTTCTTTCAGTTACATGTGTCGGTTCAATGCTGAATTGGAGCAGATTGAATTACAAAACAGTATTAAAGGTAGACAAGGAAGACAGCATGGTTCACGGGAAACTGTCATCAAGCAGACCATAGAACGTGAAAGACAACTCTATGAAGGCTATGGAATAGGTATGTAAAAGCATTAGAAATAATCCTGTGGTCACACCTTCTCCTCCTGCTCACAAGGCTAGAATCTAAATGAAATTTCTAGGCATTATCTTTATTTTTCTCTTTGAAGGATTTAACTAACTGCTAGGTATTTATGCCTTGCAGAGGAGTTTGGGAGGAGGGGCAGGGTGAAGAAAAGGAGAAAGAAGATGGTGGAGATCCGAGTCATATTTCTGCTTTATGGCTTTGCATTTGTGCATCTTTGCTATTACTGCCTCTTTAGTGCAGGCGTACATAACATATGTTTGAAACTAAAGTGAGATTTAATGCACCTGTCTCAAATACAAATTCTGTTTAGCAGCTTGCTTGGACAAAATATTTGTTATCTTAAAGGGCATTTCAGTGGGTGTGCATGTTTTAACATGCATTAGCATGAAGACTTTATTTGCTCCTTTGGGGATTAACCAGTATCACTTTCTCTACAAATTAATTACTTTTTTTAGGTGGGCTTCATTATCTGGACTTGGGCCAATGAAGTCTTTATACACAGCTTTCTATAACATTCTTTTAATAAGGTACAAACTTACTGTTAGGGATAAACCTGTGACCTGACTTGCCCTTTTCCACCGAGGTGGACCAGTGGCATGAGGAACTTCAGCAAGTTTCATATCATGCGAGAGTGGGCTTTAGGGTTCATGAACTTGAAGAGAACCAAAGCCTCTGAACCTGTGGGCCTAAAACATCTTCAGAAAGAGACCTTTCATTCCACTAAGGTTGAGATGTGTTTCATATGGGAGAACGATTGCAGCAGAAATTGTAGTACTGATGTATTTCCAAAATTTGAATATTTCTGGAGTTTTCCTATTAAAATTTACATATTCCAGCAAGAAGTCCTGAGCTATTGTGCCACATCTACTCTACAGGCTCTATTCTACAGGCTTAAATGATAACCCACAAGTAGAAAAACATATTTTTCCTCTTGTTCTTCTCAGGCAGAGGAGTTATGCTCCTTTCATTGACTTACTGGACATGGTGCTGGAGGGACTGTTAAGTGCTCTGTGCCTGCGAAGGCCCTAACACTTAACCTCTTAATAAACAGAAACCCACAAAAACTCTGAAGATTTAAAATTTAAAATCTTGTATAAGAGCCTAGTTGAAAGCACTTGTGAGTTTTTAAACATTTGCCTTGGCCATTATCACAAGTTTGAGTAAAATCATAATGCCAGATATTCTCATTGACTTTTTTTATTACCATTATCTTCTTTTGGGGTAGCCATCTATGCCAGCAGATTAGATAAATGAAATCTTCTGAGAAGCACTCGTGTGAAAACCACAACATAAGCATTAGAGCTGAAAATTTCCTCTTAAGGTGCATAGTCTTCTTTAAGAAGAAACACTTAAACTCATTTTGAAAGTATTTTCTGGTTTTGGAGGTAGTACACAGATGCAAGCTACATGTTCAAAAGTGAAATAAAAGACTGAAAATTGATAGCTGGAACTAGGCTGAGGGGAAGCAGCAGTAATCTGCTGAAAAAAGGGAGAAAGACAAAGGGATAATGAAAATGCAAAAAACAAAGAATTGTTTTGAGGAGAGTCAAGTACAAAATAGTAGTGAAATTTATGTATTTTGCTTTAACAAATAAGCATGTTGGAGTTGAGTAATGAACTTGGCTTTAATGCTAAAGCATTATTCAGGCACAATCAGTCCTTCTAGCAGTGAAAGTATGTCGTGGAAGACATGAAAAAACTACATTATCCTGTGGTTAGGATACAAAGTACAGCAAGGTTTGGGTTGTGTGTCATATTCCCCTTTCCCCTGGTTTATGTTGTACCAATAAGGAAAATTAATGGCTTTAAAATTTTGCCAGCGTTAGTACTTTCACAACTTGCAGAGGAATTCAGGAATATTTATATGACTTCATGCGTAATCTTTGATTTCTTAGAAGCAAGGAGAAAAATTCGTAGGAAAATAGATACTACGAATGTCATCAAATAGCTCAGTTGTAGAAAAATCTCCTTTTTGGTTTTGCTTTTAAATCTTAGTTGTTCTTTTTTTCCTTACTGCTTTGTGGAAAGCTGACAGAAAACAGCAAAACAGCAATAGGACTAGATAGAAAGATGTCAAATGCACAAGCACAACATAAAAATAAAGAAGAAACCAGAAATATGGTAAGCAAAATTTGAGGTTATTACAGTATTAGTAAGTAAAGCATTCAGAGAGCGTGGTGCAACTTCATATATTAAATACACTCTCAAATCATTCATTATTTGTTATCACAGCTGTTGCAGGTTTTGCTCTCTGTCTAGGACAGTATTCATTCAGAGAAAATAGTTGCTACTAAATACTGTAATTAGAGATTGGGGATAAATGGAAATCAGCTGGAAACTGTGCTTTTATGCTCTAGCTCGTTATTATCCCTGGAAGCTGTAGTGAGTGGAGCTTTTATAAATGACTTAGTATTTGTTGGGTTTCCCCCCGCCCCGTTCTTGAACTCAGTTATTTCTTGTATGTGTGTGCATTTGCTATGAAGAGATTACATGATATGAATTGTTCACATTTAGGAAAGTCTCCTAAAATTTGATGCTCTGTGTGTGTATGTATATATAGATCAGATATAGTTAAATGAAAAATTAATTATTCTTTACTGGCTGTTTACAAAAGCAGTAGATATCCAAAAGCATAGTAAATTTTAGTCTTTTTTAAAAAAACAGTACCTATACAGGGAACATTCAGTCTGTCTGTGAGGTTGCTGAGTTTTGTTAGCGGCTTCTTGTCGCTTCCTTACTCCTTAAAGATATCTGCATTTTACTGCAGTTTTCTTCCTGGTATTGTCATTTGTGTGTTTGTTTTTTTAATATAGTCTTCCATGTTTATAGCAAAGCTATTAAAAGGGAATCCTAGATATTTATAGGATATGCCCTTGGAGCTCAGAGTTAGCATGCTTTCAGTTGAAAAGCATCATAATTATTTCATCTGAACATGAGATATTTTTGATAATTTGTTTCTAATTACCTTGCATGTTCTCTTAGAAGCGTAGTGTTAGTCTTGGGGGAAAAATGGCCTTTGAAGCTAAAGACACCAGTTTAATTCTTGAAACTTCAGGTTATAAGGAAATTGGTTTAATTCAGATGAAAGTTGTATCATTTACATGTATCTGCTAGTGTAACTACTGTACTGTTTGTTAGCTGCTATTTTCTGTAACGGTCATTATTGTGTAACTGAATGGTTCTTTGTCTAAAGAGCATCTACCGTTTGTAACATCCTTTTCCTTTTTTAACTTCAGGCTGCAATATCATTTTTTGACCTGACTTGGGTGTTTCTCTGTATGACAGTTCTAATGGATGTGATATATATGCAGCCTGTATTCTGTGCAGAGCACTGACAGAGCAGTGACATTTCAGTTTTTGTGAGATTTAGGTAAATCTCTTGTGCAAATCTTTGCTTTGGAAGAGAGAAGTGGCTACTACTATGAAGAACAATAATGTTTTTATTAACAGCATACTTCTGGAAGGAAATAAAACATCTCAGCTGACTGTCACAGAGCACTTGGTTAAAAAATTGTGCTGTGGGATACAGCTGTAGAAGGACACTCTGACACCAGGATTGGCTGCTCTATTCCCTTTTTCTCTAGTTACACTTTAGAAGCCCTGTGGTTGAAGCCTGTGCACAGAGGAAGGATGGGTTAGACCTACAGCTGACAGAAGCTTTTCACTTCTGATGCCCCTAAGAACTTTGAAGTAATCTGGTCCAGTGCTTCTCCATCTGAACAGTTGGAAAGGTGCTGACTTTACAGTATTTGACACAAGTTCTGTGTTATAAATTAAGCTCAGTCACTTTACTTTTTCCTTGTCAGGAAATGGTGTTAAGAACTAACATCTTCATGACAAAGTTTGAGAGCTAGCATGCTGTTTGTTCTTCCTCAGAAGAGAGATAGGAGAATAAAACTGAAAGGGTGAGAAACGTGATGGTTACTTAAATTTTTCACTGCTGTTTCGTTATAACTCATAGGTTGCTGAATACTTCAACTTAGAAATGCCAGACAATATCTGCTCCCCAAAATACTGTCTTCATTTCTTTTTCCACTAAGGCTTGTGCCATATTTCTCCATCTTCCATTCTTCCCATCTTTAGTTCAGAAAAACACGCTCCTGTGACTTAATGTTTTTAAAGCAAACTAAGAAGTTCACAAGCAGCAGCTAAAACCATGACACTGCTTCATGCTGAGGAGATAATTCTGAGTAAGACAAGTGTTACTAATCTGAAAATAGAGTGCTACTGCAGCTTTCCACCATAATTTAAAAAATCAGTTACTGTGCAGTATATAGTTACTTCATTTCTACACACATGGGACTAGAGTTTCTAGTTCTGTGCCTAATCTGGCAACTCTGTGGTTTGTATTGTATAACATATTGCAAACACGCATGTAAGGATACCTTAAAAATTTTGTCACTGCCAAACCAGTAAAGATCGATTCAGTGCCAAATCTTGATTTGTCACAGAATCTCCCCCCTTCAGAATGCCTGCTTTCTCGTGACGTTGGTGAGCCCTGGATGACAGGCTAGATAAAACTCTTAGAATATTCTCTTTGGAAAAAGTCCAGTGTAAGTTAATAAAAGCCATTAAATGCTTTCCAAGGTGTTTTTTCATCAAAAAGAGCAATGGAAAGGGCTTCATTTGAAAGTCTTGTCATTTAGTCCTGGTTTGTCTGAGAATAATACTGAATTGTATATTGGATCTGTACTTTGATAGAAGGAACAAATACAAATCTCAGTATGGGGCAGCTGGCCCAAATTAGCATGGTGCCACATCTGCCAAACTCACTCTATACATCACCAAGCTCTGTCCTAGAAGCAAACTGAGTAAGCATTGCTCCTTGTAAAATACCTGAGAGAAGGCAAGACCTTACTCTCTTGGGGGCTACGGTGGTTCAGCATTTCGCACTATGCTGCCAAGAGTGCAGTTCAAAGGACTGCAAAGAAAGCAAGAGGGGCCATGGCTTTGTTTCAATGCTTAGTTGGGAAGGATGGACCCAATGTGGCATTGATGTCTGTCAGAACTAAGGAACTGGCAGACAAAAAAAGGATTAGGTACATGTTTCTTTGCCTTGCTCAGCTATGAGCAGTATCACCTTATCTATTTACCAAGAAGGAGGCTGCAGAAATCAGTGTAATTGTTACCAAAATGTTTTGCATATATTATTGTTCTTCAGTTAGTAACTTTATAAGCCAGTCTGAAAGGAAGGAATATTTTTCTGAATAGTAAAGACTGTCTGGCCACAAAGATGAGTGACTGGTATCGTCATCCTGCATTCTGTAGCAGCAAAATCATCTATAATCCTGCACTGATAGCATGATCTGAGTTATTACTGTAAGACTTGTGAAAATGGATAGACGAACAAAAGCAGAACTGTATGTTCAGGGTTTGCTCAAGGACAGTCTAAGAAGTTGCTGAAATGTCACATTTTTAAGAGATAAAGTAATAAAGTGGATTTAACATTACAGAGGTAGCATGCATCTTCCTTGTTGAGAAACCTGCTGGCTGTGAAATCTGTACAGTTCATAGACAGTAATGAGGTATTTTATACTGTGCAAAAATTTCAATGCTCCTAAGGCATAAATCTATAAATTAGTGAAGATGTTAAACACAGGTCACTTCCAATATTTTAGGACTGACCGAATGACACTGCATCAAGGCAAAGCAGCTTAGGCATCCTGGGTAAAATTCTGCATGAGTTTATGAACTACACATCTAGTAGGAACATGTTGGCTACTCCAGGGGGAGGAAGTCTGTCCCATAGATCTCTGTACAAGGTATTTGCCTTCCTTTGTACTACCAAAGGTAGTAAAGATTTATTGTGAGTATATGTCGCTTATTTCTGTTAGTGTGGAAGACTGAAAACTTTCAGTCATTAAAATTATTGATGTCTGTTTCTGTTCAACCCAGAAGAACATCATTTCATGAGAGGAGAGGTGCCCACAGTGTATGTAAATATTATGGTGCATTTACTGCAGTATTTAATAGGCATTTCAGCAACCATGGAATGCTAGTTTCCCAGTATTGAGTGGTTTATAGAACAGGTATTTAACAATGGAAACTATAATCGCATTGCAGTGAGCCTAAATGTTATCAAATAGCTGCTGTTTGCTCTCGGACTGTCACACTGCAGGTGGAAGGAAGTAGTAGTATATTCCAAAATCCCTGACATCTTATTGTACTCTTCCTAGTGTTTATATTTTAAAAATGCACACACATATGTATTCTTACACTGCATGGTAAAATTTACGAAGTGTATTTAACTATTCGTTGTATTTTCGTACTTGAATTATCAGAGTTACTTTCCTAACTCTATTGCTGATCTGTCTTGCCTGCATTGGTGACTTAAGTGCTTTGAAATTTTTTTCCAAAAACATTTCAAAATACTTATGGACCACTTAGTACTTATTAATTTACAGCGAGGCTTGTATATTTAGGTCAGCTTTGAAACTAAGCTTTCTTCTTTTACATTTTATCTGTTGTGCGTATTTATAGTAAGTTCTGCAGAGCAGAATTATCTTTTTATTATGTGGGTGAGTGAACGTCTGTTAAAAACTAGCATAACCAGACCTTGATCTTGGTTGAGGATGTTAGCTATGCTTTTAAAACAAATAATAAATGTATTATTTTCCTAGTTTCTTCACTGAACTTTTTTTTGAAAGGAAACTTCAGGTGCTTAAAATTTTGCTATTTCTCAGATATTTTGGTTTAGAGAAAATGAAGCACCCTCTTTTTATTATTTGTCAGGATTGGCTTTTCAGTAACTGGTACATTTGAATTCTGGAACAGTTCATGGGTATAAATTCACTTTTCTTTAGCAGTGAGAGGTCTTTCTGTTTATCTATTGTTCTAGAAACTTTCTAATATGAATCCTCATTCTCATTTTTTTTGGTCTTTTAATCTCTGAAATAATATGTTCAGCCCTTTAGCTCACATTTCTTTCTTTGAAATGCGACTCATTTGAGTAATGTAACACATGTAATAGAATTTAATTTCATTCCCATTAGAAATCCCAGACATTATGAACAGAAAGCATCTTAAATTTTTCCGGTAAGTTCTTTTTATTATCACTAGTAATCTGTTTATGCAAAACAGTGTTTCTGAATTTGATGTTGTATGTCTTTTTTCTTAAAAAAGAATTTATGCAAAACTGTCAAAGAATTTCTTATTTGAAAAAGCAGACTAGGTATGGTGTTGCTGTTTTGGCATTTCTTAGCTGTTACAAGCTGAACGCTGGTGACAGTTAATCATTAAAACATTGGAAGGGTTAGAAGGCTTTAACAGTTAGAATTCCATTTCTGGAACTTAAGTATCTTTTTTTCAATATTCTTAGAGAATATTTTCTCTTTACCTAAAATTCTCACCTCAGCTGTTCACTGATATACACAAAAAGGACTAGCATTTACTATTAGCGTTTAAGGATCAAGAGGTAGATTTACTGATAAATAGAATTACACTGTTTTCTTACCTGAAATGAGATTTCAGGTCGTAATTGTAGTCATACAACATAGTGACCTAAGTTATTTATAGTCAGAACTTATGATTAAGTAACTAAAACAGCACTAAGTTCTTAGTCATCTTTTCTAAGATCCAACGCTAGATGTATTATTTCTAAGATCCAACGCTAGTGTTTGTGTGTATATAGTAGTTGAAAATCTTAAGCAAATTGACAATTTGCATCCAGTGAAAAGATCTGGGAGCTGTGAAACTTGCTGCTAGCTCATCTGGGCCGGCAAGCCAGTATGCCTTGGTAATGGATTGAATGAACACTCTTGCTGACGGCTCTATCAAATGAGATACTTTAAGGGGGGGGGGGGGGGG